>JAPYZM010000463.1:0-31570 GCA_030522845.1 Psyttalia concolor | reverse complement strand
ATTATGTTCAGGACTTGTTGGGAAATTTCGTCCTCAACGTGTGTGGTTACATCACTCGCCTACGGCTCATGCTGTAAACCCCACACACGTTGAAAACGCCCCACACGTGCTGAAATATACTATTCCAGTTTCCCCTGGCGGCACGATTACGATTTCTTTGGCACCACAGTTTGACGGTGGTTTCCCGAAATATTTTGCCTCAGGAATTCGGGAGAAATAGGGGGGGGGGGGGACACAAGGGTCACAAGGGGCCGCCTATGCGTTATTACAAGGGTCGCAAGGGGCCGCCTGAGAATCCCATCCAAAAATCGGAGTCGTCTGAGAAATCCGGCGATTTTTTTTCCGGGGATTTTTTTCCGGGATTTACTTCAAAGACGGGAAATTTATATAGCGTTCTACATTCTTGTGACGTCAGGAGAAATTGTTGGATGGGATTTGGAATAGGTAGGATAGGATCCAGGATTATTCTCAATATAAAATCTACGAAATTCTTATTGAAGAAAATGGATAGTCCAGACCGGGATTTGAACCCGGAACTTTCTGATTATGCATCGGGTGCAAGGATAATGGACCCTGATATCAACTACTAAGGATAATTTGGACTGAGGATATTTTTGAAGCGGATAAAAATCCGCGGATATTTTGACCAGGATATTTTGACGGGTCACCATTCGAATCACGATCGTATTATCCATCGCAATTCAAATATAATAAAATATTTTTCGTTAACAAAAAAAAATATCTTATTAATGTATTTAATTTATATCCAATATTACTTTTTAATCATTATTACTTATTATTAATTATTAATTATTAAGTATATAATTAATAAGTCTGTAAAAAGAAATAAAGTATATATTCATTCATTCACATACCATAAGTGTAGATTAGTGCATTGTTAAAATGCTATGATTTGTATATTCAAGTAGTCAAAATGTGGGTAAATAATTGAGATGGAATTTTGTTATTATTTTTCCTGAATTCCTGAGGCAAAATACTTCGGGAAACCACCGTCAAACTGTGGCGCCAAAGAAATCGTAATCTTGCCACCAAAGTCGACAGGAAGATCTTTCCGAGCACTCCTGACCCCATTTTATCTTTTTTTTTAGTAATTATTTACCTAAAATGAGGATTTTTTTGTTGTGAATCGTCCATTATTTTTAATAAACTAATGATATTGAATTGTTTTTTTTAGTTGAGAATAATTGGGTATTAATCATGAAATAGTATATTTTTAACCTAGGGGGATGAAGTAATATTTTTCCGCCGTCAGTGCGATTACCGACCGAGAGAAGCGACGGTCGGTAAGAACGAAGGGGAATTAAAAACCGTCAACGGCGAGTTCAATTACCAACCGATGTTCAAGTGACTTACCAAGCGTTTCTGCAACTCCACTGGTAATTGGATCCTTCGTTATACTCCAGTGGCTGCACCTACTCGAGAGCAAAATATTATTTACTTTAGTGGCCTTCCCTCAGTCAAATTCCTGCCTTATCCGTCAATATTTCTGCAATTAATATTCAATTCTTAATAAAAATCGAATTAATTATCGTCAAAATCACAAAATTTTGCGAACAAGTGCAGATTTTTTATTTTGACTGGTGAATAGAAGTCCAATGAACTGTAAATTAGCAATTCCAAATTAAGAATAGTATGTTTACGATCTTATGTCATCAGTCTAATTATTGCAATTATTTGGATTTTCAGAATGGATGTATCTTTGCTATCAGTGCAATCAAGGTCATCATGCATACAAGGAATATGACACCTTCGACCTTCTTTTTTATTCAATTTACTTCTCATCAATGCATAGATTACAAAAGTACGTTATTGAGTACAAAAATGAGATTGTCGCAAAAAATCTGGTTTACAATGTCAATAATTCATGGAGAATGACATTTGGTAGTTTTAACTTTGAGAATAAAATTCACAGAACTACGTTTTGATTTGTTTTCCCTGCAATAAGTTACTTCAGCACTTTTAGTATCAATGAGGCTATCAAAAAGTTATGTAAATATTAAAAAATTTACTCCCTCATAACTTTGTATGAAAGTGTAAGATATAAAAGCACGCATTCATCGATAAATATATATATTCCACGAATTGAAAAAAAAATTGAAAAAAAGAAACAAATTTTATAAATTCAGTCTTCGTCTGAAACATGGGTTAAAATGAAATCAAATGCCATAACTAATGTCGAATATAAATCTCTATATATTTACAAATTTTCATAAATGACGATATAAAATAGAATTTATTCGATTGTCAATACGAAATAAATTAATAAATAATAATAAAGGAAAATTTTAATTGACTTGTGAAATGAAATGAGAACGCCAAAGCGCGTTACACTCTCATAGGCACTTTCTTTCTAAATATATTTTGCATATCCAGCATATGATTATCGATGTCTAATCCTCTACCAATGGTTACGAATTTGATTTAAATCGCTTTTTTCTCTCACACAACGCAGGCCACTTAATCTCCTCTACAAATATACAGCTATTTTGTTGTCCTTCCAGAGCCTCCAGAGATTTCCCATACAATCGAAACACAATTTCTAGTAAAGAATCGAACAAAAATACTGAAAGAACTTCAACAGAAAAATAATTCAGTTGAAGCGATAAAAAGAGATGAGTCACATCAGTTTTAAGTTTTACCACCAGCTGCTGTTATTTTTGTTGTTTTGTCTACAAAAATGTCTATATAAAAACTCTGTAAAAATTGTTCACAAAAAAACCAGAAATTCGTTTGGAATTTTCCAACATCATCAGAAAAATTGACTGATTGACTGAATTTACCAGATGAGTATTTAAAAATTTTCTCTTGGCTACTTTCAATGATTTCAATTTTCGAAAACTTGTTTAAAATACCCAGTTAAGTTTTCGCATAAAAAAAAATTATTTATTAAATAATTATATCTAAAAAAAAATGTCAAGTAACTCAATATTTTCATCTCTTCCCACCACTTCACTTGAAAATTTTGGTTGAACGTTGTAACATGAGATTTAAAGCGCAGTTTCGAGAGTTGGAGCACTGGGGCTTCTAGCAACACCCTTAGCACTCCCTGATGGCTCCCTAGGCGATTCAGAGCGTGCTCTGAATGTATGATATTGATCATTACTTGTTGATGAACCTCCAGCTAAGAACTCAGCTCTTGCGCGTTGATTTCTGGCCCTACGTGATTCATTTTCCGAATATGAATCCGTAATTTTTGAAGAATTCACTCGATTCTCATTCCCAACATTTCTGGTTGAGTTTTGAGAATATCGAGGAGCCATTGACGTGGGCATTGCCCTCTGAATGGGAGATATTGGACACAAATCCAGTTGTCTTCTACTCCTCAATCTTCCGTGGACTTGATTCTCCGGGGATAATTCCATGGCTCGTTCCTCGGCGGCTGCATCCTCAACAATTGTTGATGAGAGAACATCACTGCGAGGAGTTTGGAATCGCCAGACTGATCGGGGGCTCAAAGCTCTTGCCAGGGCTGGCTGTGGTGGCGGTGGTGGCTGATGACTGCGAGGCTGATACTGCTGTTGAGACTGTTGCCGTGACATTTTCAATTGCTCAGCTGCTGAGAGTCGACTGGGACCCATCTTCGTGCTTTGTTGGAGGAGAAGGCGTTTGAAATCCATTCGCGATGTTGATGAATGAGGTGAAACAGTGGGTGGAACCTGTCAGAAATCATTACAAAAGATTGAACATTGAGATGTCAACGTTTGAGGGATCCTCCTGGGTCTTCATTAAAATGAAAATTCCTGGCCAATGATATCACATTATAAATTACCATTCTCTCTTCGTCGATGCTTACCTCAGGTGTACTGGTAGACTCTGGACTCCAACTGTGCCTTGTCCCAGTCTGGCTGAACCGCCTATCCAAACTCTTTGTGCTATCACTCAATGTCTCTCCCTCATTCCTTATATTGAGCTTTCGTTTTGATTTATGAATAGCTGTAAACAATTCTTCATTTGACATTGTGCTCCTGCTGGGCGATAACAATCCATTGGTCGGCGTTGTTCTGCCTGAGGAGGACGCCAACGATGCAGAATCGCTGTATGGCTCTTTGGTACTGAGTGTTGGTGTTGAATAGGCATATGAATTACCAGCTAGTGTTGATAGTCTCTGAGCAACTGTGGGGTTAGACTTTGTTGATGGCTTACTAGTTATTGGCGATATAGTGGAGTGATTTGGACCATCGGTCGTCGACCGACCGTGAGAGTCAACTGGAGATGAGGCGAAGAATCGGTAGCCCCGAGCGCTCAGTCCCAGTGGCACGAAGAACCTGAAGGACACAAGCAGTGATTGACTCTAGGGATTTAAAATTCTCATCTTTCACAGTTTAATTAATGAAAAAAAATCCCTACAAAAACTGACAAAATAAAATAATAACAATTTTTTGATGAATCGATAATTGGGGCGCAATAAAGCTCTGGGGATTCTGTTTCATGACGAATTTCCAATGTCAAAACGTCAAATTATTCTCATTACCATTGATCGCTTCACTCCTGAGTATTCCATAACTTCAATTAGCCGAAATGAATGATAAATTCAAAGGCAATATTTACCTATTTCGCGAGTCCACAGGGGCCGACGTGACCGGTCCGTTACGATGTAAATTTTTACGATCACAAACCACTGGGCCATTCTGATGTTTGCCAAGTCCCCTGGTAATGTCTGGCGTAACACAACGAATCGGATCTCTTATTTCCCTCTGGGGTTTCCGATTTGGCAGTGTATAATATTGATTCGGTGTAAACACTGGTTTTCTACCAATAAAATGTCTCGGATCGTGTGCTATTCTCTGATGGGAAATATTACGATGATGCAAGTGGTTCTGGCATTCCTGGGAATCTTTATCCCCTGATTTATTGTTATCCTCCCGGTGTAATCGCCACTCCTGGGGTTGAGGTGGTGATACATAAGGCGGTGGAAATTGCAGAATAGCCGGTGACGAGGCAGACTCGGAAGACAAGGCGAGCAGTGCATTATCTGAAACAAACGAAACAATAATTCTTCCAACAAAAGCTAATGATTATGTCATTATGATTGTGTATATAGTATGAATGATGCTTGTGTTTGTAATTTTATTTGAATGCAAAAATACAATGGAAAGCAGACGTTCATTGTGCAATTTGAAGCTTTTAAATTCAAAATAATGTATAATGTACTCACCCAGTGCTCAGCCAAGATAAGATGTGGTTATTTATTATGCATACCCGCAAACAAATGCATTATATTAATGATTAATACACACATGTGCATTCTTTTGAAATGAAGGATGCTGAACACAACTAAAATGAGTACTCAACTATTTCCAAAAAAAAAAAAAATACTAGTGCAATATACGGTTTTACACGTATATACATACACATATGTTATTCTGAATATGTACACGTACAATGATACACATATGTAACCAAGAGAGGATGTGCAGAGGTGCAATGGCGGATGAAATTGACGATGAAAATAAAAAAGTGCAGATGAAAAATTTTCAATAAAAAATCTATTAACATACACGTAAACAGTTATAATGAAAAAAAAAGGGTAAAAGGAAAACTTTTAACACAAAAAAAATGTGAATGATAAAACAATTATGAAAATGTGGGAAAATACCGACTCTGGGATAAAAATAAATAACGAAGAATATTAAATGATTGTCGATGCATTCCAAGCGATAATAATTCAGCCTGTGGTGTGATAATTAACGTGCACTTGCAGACATAAAGAAATAAGGCAAAAATACGTGTGACTACAGTGACAATTGGAGTCACACGTCTGTCCATTTTCTCTATCTCAAAATCGATTTTTCCCCACTATTTCTGAGTAGTTACAGGCGTATACAGGAAATTAAAAAATCATGTATTGAAAAAAAAAAACATTTACAACAATAAAAAATAATAACTACGCGATATGAGAGAAAACTATGGAATGATAAATCATTTTGCAAATAAATTATACAACGCAAAAAAAAAACATTTACAATTATACACAAAATTGTGAGCTTGCTACCCCCAGGCTGCAAGATTGCGTCCAGTATTAGTGAGAAGCAATTTTCAATAATCTTTCCACGACAGTAATAAAATATTTTTACAGACGTTAGTTGCTGTTAGTCAATAAAATAGACGCATACTCACAGCATGAGGCTGGCAGGCTTTTATTTCAATACTTATGGGATTCATTTGGACGTGATCTTAATAACATGCGCACTAGGAAGCAACTGTCGAGCAGTGCTGAATGGAAAAGACAATATTTCCTTTTTGTTTACACGGGCAATTACAACATAACAGCCGATACATTTAATTTAGTCTCACTCTCTCGAATAATGAATGCCAGTTGTTATATCACGTGGATACATCGTCACTCCAGCATGGCTATCATCATTCGAGGCGATTCGCGATAATTTCGCATTTGGAAAAACTCTAACAATTCATGATTGTGTAATATTGAACTCTGCTGACTTTGTGACTTCCAAACAATGAGGTCGTAAGTTAACTCATTAATCGTTCTCAGTACCGCACGTGTGATCATTGAGAGATTAGCGTGACCTGAGTATTAAAAAAAGCGTTTATTCTTTCGCACAATTGTTGAGATAGTCAGTGGTTATTCAATCACTGGGAGATTAGAAGCCATCTGTTATGAACGGGTCTTAATCTTAATCTTTCAATTGTATTAACGAGATTTAGGGGGCCACCATTGATTTCAATGTACGAATATTAATTTTAATGATGTGCTTACAAATTCCCTCGCGCTCCAACGATTGGGCAATTTTTTTCATAAAAACACAGCTCAGTGATAATTACCGGCTATAAGTGGACATGGAAAAGTACATTGTGATAAAATTTTCTCACATTAATATCGAAACAATGACTCGCAGAAATTGAAAGGTGGTAAATGGCATTGTTCGTCCAGTATGGGAATCATTGGAGGGGAACGGAAGATTTACCAACGGTTAATTACTACTCGATGAAGTGATTTGAGAGGACTTACGGGGTCGACGTGTTGCTAGGAACAACAGATGTCTGGCCAGCATTTTTCGGTGTAAATATTTACTAGAACAAGATCAAGCTCGCAAGACTTAAACAACCGTCTCTGTTGGATCAACAAAAATTAAAGTGCGGCGACTGTCTGTCTACCGAGACTTGATGTCCACTGTTTTTACTCCCCCGACACATTATTACTTATCAAATAATTTAGTGGCCTTCAGCGGATCAACAACAGCAATTTCCACTCGTTCCTGATTTCATTCCTAAAAAGACAATTCCTCCCTCCCAAAACAATTGCTTCGCCATATTAAAAAAAAGACAATATTTTTAAAAATTTATCACAGTCTAAGCGCAAGAGAGTGGAGTGAGCTGTTCCGCTTATTGCCGATCACTAGCCGACGGACGTTTGGAATTTTCAATATATCCCCCCAGTGAAGCACAAAACCCTTGCAGTCGCCGATCAAAGTGAATAAAAAAAATGCAGAGAAGGGGAATATTTCCTCTGTAAACTTCTCAACATATATCTAGTAATCACATGTGATAAATATCGCCGTCTGACGCAACTCGGACGATTGTTGAGCCATGCAAATTCAATGCAGCCGATAAGGGATAAAGGAAGGTCGGTTCGCAAATGCGGCTTCTTATTCCACTTTTTCGCTTTTTTTTTTTTTGTTCGCCGTTTACCCCCCCAACCGAGAGTAGCAGATTGTTGTGGTCGGGTGAGTTATGTGTACTGACCCCACCAAAAAAAATGACATCCATACTTGATTCACCTCATCGGGAGATTATTGTTGATTAAGGGGGCCTCAGATGCGAGGGAAAAATAATGACAAAATCTATCAAGTTCGAAATTTCACCGCAATCTCCCCTAGATCCTCAATTAAAATTACCATATTTCCGTATCATTGCCCGAGTATTTGAGAACACGTGCTGGCTCGAGATCCTGTGCACGTGGTCGAGGACTCATAGGTGATGTCAGTCCGCAATTACTATTACCCCAACTTGAGTCGGAAAAATCACCGGTACTCTCTAAAATCGTTGGACTAGCTACACTATCGGGATAATTAATTCTCTCCTTGATCAAATCCTCCCGCAATTCCTCCGAAGCCGTGCGTATAATTTTTGTCGATCTATCTCCATTGCAGGAGATTTTTTTTATAAACATTATGGGACTATTTGCCATTCGGTAACTCTCGCTGCGTTTAATTTTCCGGTCACGATTCAACGCTACATTTTCCGTGCTTTCCGTAAGAATATTAGTGTCTTCATGACTGGAATTCGATAAACTACCACTGAGAGACGAATCAAAATTAGATATTAAATATTTTCTCGTTAATTTTGGTGTATTACCCCTGGCACGTAATATCTCTGGACAATAATCATTCTCTTTTGAGTTCAATGTATCCACGCGACTTTTAATTGTTTTATTATCGAAATGACACGTATCCGAGGTCAATGTCCTTAGTACTTTTCCCCTGTTACAGTCAGTGCCATCGGTGCAATCAGTTGACTCATGTACACCATTATGTTCCGTCCTCTTACCTTCCTCGCTCTGCACGTTGACATAGGCACCACGTGTTTGCTTTTGTTCGCGATCAATTTTTTCAGTTGTACGCTCGGGACTCTTGCCAGCGCGAATCACAAGTTTGCCGGCTCTTGTGGTTGGTGTACGGTCCAATTGTTTCGTTGATACAGCGCGGATTTGAGGCTGGGCTCGTCGGAACATTGGAGAGGCTACTGGTGATGATGCCAAAGTCGTTTCTTTCACAAATGGGCCTGAAACAATTTTTTTTTATCAACGCCGATCAACAGCTGACAACTGCAGCTCCCGGGTCGGACTACAGAATTTAGAGATTTCTAGTCATCAAATTTTTCAACGAAATTGCGAGAGATTATTTCGGCACTTGTACCTTTCGAGAAACATCTCCTACAAAAATTTAACGCTACATACATGGAAAAATATTTTCCCCATTCATAATTATCTCAAATACTGCCCCAACTTTAGCTTTTTTTAGAGAGCCAACTTTAGAGAGCCCATTAAATCAAAGACCTACAGAAAAAAAGTGGAGAACCCTCTTAACTCAAACAAATTATATTTGCCGTGTTAACAATGACAGGTTCATATTTAAAAAACTGAAAGACCTTTTCGTCGATTTCTTACCAGGATTGAACGTCGTGTGTGTTCCCTTTCGCCTCTTGAGACTGTCCGACGAGTAAACAACTTTTCCCTCCGAGTCGAGAGTGACTCTAGCACCCTGACGCTTCCTCTCCAGCGAGGAATCCGGTTTCTTGGGTAATTCACTGAGACTGACGTACTCAGTCTCCCTTCGATCCTGCTCGAATAATTCTCCATTCGAATAAATCAATTGATTGGCATTGCGGCCTTTGTCATTATTATTCCTCACGTCGGCTATGGTAACATAGTCGCCGGAGTCATGACAGGCATTTTGTGTCGATGGAATATTCTCAGTCTTTCCTGGTTGCTTGCGAGTCAATGGTAAAACCCCGCGAATTCTGTCTAGCATTCCACTGAGTGGACTCGTCTTAAAGTGCGGCCTCTCAGTCGGTGTCTCTTTGGCCTTTGGATCGATCGTCTGGACAGTAGCATAAAGATTTTTGTCCTGACCATTGATCACCTCCATCTTCGATGTTCCAACCGTTGCTGACATCAGAACAGCCCCAGGAGTCCCAGGACTATTTCCATTTGCCTCTGAACCATCCGTTTTTTTAATTGTCTCCTGATGAGGCCCATCTTTGCCATTCTCATCGTCAGATCCTGGCGGCGTTATGACACACATGGACGGAATTCTGCTCGTATTTATTGCGGTTTTAGAGCGAATTCTCTCGATTCTCTCGCAACCCTCGAGATCACTTGATTCTGAGTACTCAAGCTCTGAGCAAGATCTTGCTGTGCAAGCTGGACTCGAGGCTGATTCCACCGGTGATGAGGATGTGTTATGCCCACTGTCTGGAGATTCCCCTCCATTTTTGTTCTGACCGTGAACCTAGAATGGAAAATTTCAAGATGGTTATGGCACTTCAACTTCGGGATTTATGTTAATTAATTCAGTGGTGAAGTAGGGAAAGAGGATGAGTCGAGTTTTATTTGATGAACTGTTGTTGGAAGGCATCTCGGAGGCTGAGAGAAGAAGGTATAAACGTTGGCCGTCCTCCATTCTCCATTTTGAAATATACTAATGAGCTTCCTACATTCAATTCAATGTCATTCTTCTGAAAACAACTCTTCAATAATCCAGAAAATTCCAAGTTTTGGCCTTAAAGCATTCCAGCCCCTTGCGATGAAGGAAATTACCCAGAACAAATTTTTCCACTTGACACGCCCTCCGTAACTGTCAGTCTCAAGGTAAAATCTGGAGATTAATATCGCTGATGATAAATACCTCGCAGCCCAATAGATAGCATTCTAAAAGTGACCCTGAAGCCGACCCATGTCGGCTTACCACTCAACTACTTCGTTCACTGTACATTATTTTCCTCATTGAAGTATTTAAGGGCATAATGACGAATCGCAGGGAATAAAAAAAAGACAGAGAGTGAATGACAATTGCTCCACACGTGATTCAATCAATTTAAAGGCTTTGTGAAGAATATTAAGAACTCCATGTACACCATAATAATGATAGTAATGTTTGAAGTTGTTACTTAGACTGAGGGTTGAATGAGCCAGTGATCATTTCAGAATTTTCCCTGTATTATCGTCTGATGGCTAACGTGGGAAATATGCTGCACTGGAATTCTTGGCATTCCAATGTTTAAACTTTTTTCACTGTCATCGTGAACATTGGCTCTTCGCCATTTTGCCCACGATTTCATAATTTATGGAATAATATGTTAAAGAATTCTCATTCCATTGACTCCTCTTTTTATCTTCGTGACTCCCCATAATTTCCTTAACTGATCATTTTCATTAGTTGGATTCTGGCCAATCAGATAAGACTCTCCTATTTGATATCATAAATTAGGGACGACTGGGGCAGAATGAGAATGTAATTCCCATGGGTTTCTCAGTCCAAGGAAATTAAAAGACTTCAGGGAAATCAACAATCGATGATGATTGGGATCGAAACGTATCGATCCCAAATTTTTTTTTTTGAAGCCTATTTTTAAAAGAACATTAGACAATATTTTATCGCTTCACCGGCAATGACACTGAATTCTCATCTGGAATCATTTGCAGTTGTTTGTTGAAATGGAATTTTTCGACTGAAAATTCCCCTAAGCCTTCAATAAAATTTTAAATATCAAAATTGATTGATAGCCGCAGGCAAAATCACACCAAATTCTTATCTACAATCATTGAGAGTTAATTACCCTATTCAAATATTTATATTCCATTGAAAAGAAAATGAATAGTTATCAGCCCGGCGAAACTCTACATTTTCCCATTTTCCCACAGAATAATTGAGAAAAAAATAACTGGACACTTCGGTAAAAGAGAGAATTTGTCGTAATCGACTCATCCCATCTCATCGAATATCGAATAACTCTCGATCGAGTAGTCAGATAACTCACCATCGCCACAACAGTTAGACTGGACTTCCTCTCAGGAGGCGGTGGTGCCATAAGAGTAGTACAAACAGTTCCCGCCGAGCTGGTAGTAGTCGAAGTGGATCCCCTTCCAAAGAGCTCATACTCATTCTCGACGAGAGGTGACATGGAATCAGGACTGACTTCATTGGACTTTGTCAACGGCGTCTGGGGTGCAGCCTCCTCCTCCCTGAGTGTCTTGAGTCCCGAATCCATGTGAAAAGACGTGTAATATCCCTCAGTATCGCAGGAATAAACCGAACAAGTCTCTCCCTCTCCCTCGCCATCGTCGGAAAATGGAATTACCCCAATGTCCTGAATAATATCCGGCGTCAGAGTGCCCTCGGACGTCACAGATGACGAAGTGGAAGTATCCCTCCCTCGTAATCTTCTGGCATGACTCAATGATACAGAACAAGTACCAGTGGACGTTGTAGTCGTTGATCTCGGTGGATTTGTCGTTGTTTCACTTCCTATACTGGCTCTACCGCTCTCTGATGACGCACTCCAATTACCAGAGCTCGAGTGCGGTGGATCATCACGATTATTTCCACCTTTTCTTCTCTCCCTTTTTTGTGCCGCACATTCGCGCAATTTTACTGGCCTCTCTGGCACTGGTATCGACACAGCAATACTCGACGCTACACTTTTACCACTTGAGCTCGATGAACTCGGTTTTCTCTCGTGCGATTTATCCCTCTTTCTTCGCTGGGTTGTTATCATTTCGTATACATTCGCATCGTCACACGGACCATTCAGCTCATGGGAATTATTTTCAATTTTATTCTCATCTTGTTTTGGGCTTATTAACTTGAGACGCGACATACCCCAGGCCTTCAATGTGTCAAAGTGCCATTTTCTCTCAGTTGGTGAGTCCTTTTTACCGAGTATATCTGTACTAGCTGAACGGTGAGCTCTGCCTGGGGAGTCCTCAGATATAATCTCATCCTCCTCTCGAGCCGAAGCGTCAGCTTCGTTCGTTGTCGACTCTCTGATGCGATAAAAATGCAAAATGTTTTTCAGTTAAAAAAAAAGAATATATATGGATGGTAAAGGGAGAAGGAGAGGGCTTAAGCTCCCCGGATTAGCGAAAAATGGAGATAACTGAGTGGAGGATTACTTACTCTCCAACTGCTCGACGAATCTCCTTTCTATCCGTTCCAGCTATCGTATTTCGTCTCTTTCCCCGTGGCCTGCGCGGTCGTGATCTACGTTTCACGCTTGTATCCTGATTTTCACCTGTTGCCCGCGCGGATAGCAAGGATCTCCTTCTCATGGACATTCTCTCGAAACCACGACCACTCACATCTACCGCTACTATTTCCGCTGGGAATCTAATCCATCAACATGAGTAATCCATTAATTATTTTTCTCTTTTTTTTTATCAGTTCTCTAATCTCTTATTTTTAATGGTAGAAGTAATTGGCTATCTACTTCTGTGATTCGCGAGTCTCGGGGAATGCTGAATATGTGAGTAAATCTGTTGTGAATATATGGAAGACGGTAAATAATCCTTAAATGGTGTTAGAAATTTTTATCGAGTCACGGTTGAGCATTTTTTTGTTGAAAATTTATAATTAATCGGAAAATCCATAAATAAAAATACCCACATTTTTAATTCAATATTTAATAGTCGTAATTCCACAATATCTTTCATTTCCAGAAATGTTTCAATTAATCTCGACAACTGTACTTTCCCCAGGGCATAAAAAAAAACATTCGCAGAACGGAATAAATAATAAAATTAATGAAAACATACTTCAGCGCAATTGCCTGAACCTGCTCCTCTGGACTGGGCAATTTATGATCAACAGCATCATCAGTATCGTGATCCTGGAGTATCCTCGACGCACAGTCCGGTGCAACCGTGATGTCCCCAAGAGCTTCACTCGACGTCCACCTTCTCAAATCCTCCAAAACCGCGGGCTAAAGACAAACAGAAGAGCAAAAAAGATTCCCTCAATGTACCAACGAATTCATAAAGGAAATATTGTAGAGTGAATAAACAGGTTTATCTGCAATCTGTCAGTGGTAGAAGCCATTCTGTGGCAGACTGTGCTCCACTGGGGACATTTTTACCTACGCAAGCACACGGAAACTGGTAGCCACACGAGAACGGGAGTAACTTGTAACTCTCATCTGGGAAGATTATCGAATTACCCACCCTTTCACTCTTTGCATCCTTGCATAACAATTTTTGAAATGTCGCCGGCTGCACACGTGTCCTCTCATCTCAATTTCATTAATTAAAATAACTTGAGAGGCAGAAGCAAAAGTCGTCAAATATTTTCTTCATATCGCAAAAAAAATGACAATTTCATAACACCCTAAGCCCTCAATTTTGGCTACACCAAAGAAGAAATTGAAATAAAAATCCTCGGAATTCTCCAGCAAATGCCTCAGGTGTGTAAAAAAAAATTCGCCGCGTTCCCCCTCAACCGGCTTCACCAAAAGCTGAATGACCAAATTTCGGATGTCCATGGACCAATTCCGGTATTATCTGGACACCCGTTAGTGTCCAAGGTTCCTTGTAGCCATACACCTTGAGACTCGTTACGGGTCCCAAGAGAAACCCTACAACACGTAGTGGGAGGAATTCCAGCGTTGCCAGATCATGAACGAAACAGCGCGTCGGCATTTTTTAGATTTTTTTTCATCTTTCATTCTCTCGCTTCGTCTCTCTTTCTCCTATCATTTTCCTCATTTTTTTTTTGCCTCTCTGCGTTTGGTTCATCTCAAGTTGGGAGGCTGCGAGATGTATTGGACCGCGATGTACATTGGGGTCCATAGAGAGAGGCCACCCGCTCTGTTCTCGCTCGTGCCCTGTTATTGCCGTTTGTCAACGCTCAAGATTTGCGCCCACCCTGGAGTAACCTTCACCCTCCCCCTGCCCTCCCGTCCTCCCGTCCTCCCCCCAGCTACACCTGCTGATGTTTCCGAGAATTCGGAGCGTTAAGGATCGGGTATTTCTCAAGGTGCGGTACATTTACGTGGCCTATCTTCTCCACTGTCGTAAAAAGTAATTGAGAAATGGGGGGCAGAGGTGTCTTTAATTTAGGGAAAAGGTTGGACCCAGTTGTATTGATCAATGCATGAGATAACAAAAAATAGGCACTCACCACTCGAGACTCAATGTCCAGGCTCCGGTCTCTTCTTCTTTTCCCAAGTACTGGAGTACACAGATACATCTCCATGGAACTTCCATCCTTCTCTCTTCTGAGACTATCCAAATTTCGTACAGCAACTGCTGCCGCTGCATCGTACAATTCTTGGAGTGCACGGGGCCTCGTAACAGACGCAAAGATACCCGTTATTGGCTCTCGTGATGCTTTAAAGTGCTCCTTTCTCAGTGCAAATGTGCATATGTCGGATTCCGCTGGAAAAAAAAATTAAATAGTGAAATGTCATTTGGTTTGTGGTGAATTGAACGAGAGGAGGGAGAGAAGTTGGTCTTTCATTCTTATTGAAACGTCGGTTCAGCTTCTGAGAATAAACATTATTGTTCTCATTTCACTTCTGATGACTGGACGCGTGTTTGTCGTCAACGTCAAAACGTGAATTGACAAAAGGCCTTTTTGTCTCGTCACGGCTATTTCATTTCTCTTTATATTCAAATAAACGGATTTTTTTATTGCTGGGGGAACGTGAAAACCACTTCAAAGTAATTACCAAATTTCTCACAGCTTTGGGTTTTTTTGAGAGAGGGAGAGAAAAGGGAGAAGCTGATAAGATCCATTTGAAAAAATAATTGATAGGATTTAAACTCCAGAGTTTATCAGCCACTCCTGATTACAAGTGACAAGAAAACCAACGAAAATTTAACATTTCCCATGATTTCAAAGTGAGTTGACATTTTTTTTTATTTTTTATTCCCATGGACTTTCCTATTTCTTCCGACTTTTAAATCCTTTCCCAACATTTCAGACTGGGATTATAGGCAGTTGAGGTAATGAGTCTCTCGCCAGATGACCGGTAACGCAATCCCCAATAGAATTAACCATCAATGAGAGCTCCGGCATTCAACCGCAGATACTGAAAGAGATTTCAACGAGAGGTGGAAATCCAAAGCACTCGGATATTCCCATGAACATGCGGGGGGGAGAGAAATTCAATTCAAGCCAATTCAAGTGCCTTCGGCACGTTGTGACGTGGGAAGAGCCTCCAGTAAAAACAAAAATTCACAAACTTAGAATACAGTTGCCCTTCGACCGAACAAGCAGCCTGGCATGATGGCTCAGCTCGGCTGACCATGCATATACGTGGGTCGTTCATCGTACAGTGCAACGACCCTCTCTCTTCTCTTCACATTCATCCCAAGTGTCGCAGTTTCCACTCTATATCGTCTTGCAATCGTTGATTTCCACTGCACCCCATTCCTCTTCCTCCCCGGCAGACCATTCGCAAAGTAATTATTCCGTATTTACTGAGAGATGTTCGATACTGCGCCAGTGGTACTGAAGATTGGTCAATCGATGGAAAAAACACTCTCCTGTCGCTTTTAAAAATCGTAAAATCAAATAATCGCATTCTCAGAGTGAGTAATAAATATTTCTTGGTTTTACGCATATAGACCTTTCTCTCTCCCAACTAATTACACAACCTTCTCTGTTATACTTCCTCTCTCCTCCGCCTTTAAATTTCCTTCAATATAAATATTTTTTAATGTAATTTACGTCACTGTTTACCACTACCTGGATTTTTCTATTATCACACAGTCGTCTTCTGAATGGAGAAAGTATTTCAACAGGATAAGATTTTCTCTAGGTCACTGATAGTCTTCTCCAGCGCCAAATAATTTATCCAAAAAATTTCCCATTTGATTTTTAATAACGAGGAATAATTTTCTTGTACCAGAGAAACCCTCGTTGTCAAGGCAATTTTTTTTCTCTCAAAATATAACAGAGTGAGCAATCAGATAGATCGGGCGTCTCGGCCAGTGATATCGGACAATACCAGAGTGCCTGATACATAAAAAAACATCCCAACAATCATCAAATGCCTCGAGCCGGAAGTTTAACTTGTCTAGTGTCTATTGTAGTTGTCATTTCACGTCCGTTTCAAATTAGAAAAATGCGATATATATTCCTCCTGGGGAAACCTAAGCCTCCACTCGCAGGAAGCCCAATATTCTCTTCGATATTAGATACCCTTTCCTCGTCTTCATTTTACGCGGGGCTTCTTCCTCCCCCTGGACACTTTCCTGCCCCTGGTAAACCTGATCCCCGAAATATTACCATAATAATCATATTCCCCGGATAATTCCATCATCGTTGAGAATTTTATTTTCTTCATATTCTCCTTACTCTCACTCCTCGAGGTGTCTGCGCCGAGTGAGTCTTAGATTGACTCAGTTCGCCCTCAATTTTGGAAATTAACCTCTTAACAATGTCACATTATGATCCCCTCTCTGTATTCCCAATTGCTTAATTAATTCCGTCCGGCCTCTTTTTTTTTCCTCCAGTCACGACACTTTCTTCAAACGATCCATTGACCCTTGAGACACGCCACGATTCACGTATTTTTTCTCGTGTTTTATTTAGTTTGACGGTGGAGTGACGAGAAAGTCCATGTTTGTCCATTCACATCTTCCGATAGATAATATACTCGTTATATAGTCGTGGTTGAGAGGTACGTTAGATGCTCTCACGTCAATGAGAATAACGGTTTGATGCGTCAGTCGAATGAACTGAGATTCATCAAATTAAACACATTGTTCTCTAATTCTTTCGTTTCAACTTCAGCCAATGATCTCTCGAACATAAAAGCAAGAAACGTTAAGAGAACAATTACTAGGAAGAGCCTGTCATTATTAACTCATTGCCCGAGGAGAAAAGTATCTCGGAAGCTTTGACTTTCAGTTCAATTGTTCAATTGAAACGCAAAAAATTCAGATGAAGTGTCTCTTCACTGTTGAATCAATCCATCACTTTTACCTCATTCCTCATCAAAATAATTTGCAGTTCCTTAAATCCTCTTCATTCTCCAAATTCTCAGTCCCAAAACTCCAATTGTGTGCATAATTTTTGTTAAAGCCAGTGAATTTTCTGTCTTTTTTTATGCAATTGGGTAATTTGTCCCAAACCTCGAAAAAAACTATCCAATTACCAAACGAAACGGCAATTGTTACTAAAAATTTCAGTATACAAAGCCAGGAAAACCGGAGAGCCATTACAGCGTAGTCTCGTCAAGTATTGGCTCATTTCCCACGAGAAAAAGTCCCCTCCCGAGATAAATAAACTAAATAGAAAGTGTCAACGTACACACCTTCATCCAAAAAAGGAATCCAACTGTCAGAGAAAACTGCTACGTTACTTGGACGTCGTCCAAAATTGTCGCAGCAATGCGTAAAAATTTTTTTCTCGCCGCCTCCCCCACCCCCCCGAAGACAGTAAAGCAACACGAGCCAAGTGGATTTAAGCCAAGTTGCGCCCATTCATTTAGTTTTCCTTTTGAGAGTGACTCGCTGCCAACAGTGATTTCGTAAAATATGCTCCTTCCCTCAGCGTCAAAATTAACTATCGTTTTATCCCTTGCGGCAGACAATGCGGTACAGTATTATCGCGATCGTATCGATTTCGTCAAATAGCGAACAGTCATGTTGAAAGGTACAGGGTAGAGGTCTAGACTTGTCGGTTTTGTGGTCGTGGTGGTTAAAACTGGTTCGCCCACCCATGCTTACTGTACTTGGAGATGGGTTAACGTACAACTCGAATATAAAGAGTTAAAGTGTACTTTAGCCTCATGATGCTAGAACTTGAGGATATTGATGATCGATGGCAGTGTCTAGGTGGTATGGGAATGGTACAAACATCAACATTGCCACGGGTAGAACGTTGAGCACCCGACTTGGTGAGTTTTTCATGGGTTTTTCGAGAAAGAGAATCGATAGCCACCGGTTGGTGAGGCCGTCAGCATCAAGCTTATAGAGGACGATGAACCGCCTGGTTCATCGGTTATATCGTCCCACCAGCACCAGAGGCCTATGGCTTCCTTATTTGGTTGAATGCAAGCACTGAAAAAAAACAATCTCTCTATATATATATATAACTCGCTAGGTTTGCACTCAGTGTGCACAAGAAAATTTTCTGTCACACGTTAGCAAGCCGTACTATCTTTTACTGCTCACCAGACAAAACCACAACGTCAAATTGCTCTCTCGCTTCACCACTGATGTCTTATGAGGTACATACGTATTAATGTGCAAGTATGAAGTTTCAGACTGTGCAAAACCGTATGTATTCAACTCATGAGAAAGATGGAAGAGTTGTCTTGTGAAGGGCGAAACACCAGTCGAGCTACAATACGTATATGGAGACGAGAAAACAACCTACGAGTTGCTTTTGCGGTCGTGCAGGATCACCTCTCCTCTTTTCACGAACGTTTATCGTGGAATGTCGATGTCCCTTGAGTAACTCACATTACATTCAGCATCGCCAATGAGATTCTGGAGTTATTGATTGATTTTTTTTTTTTCTTATTATCCACTTCTCCATTCATTAGCCACTGCCAAGAAAGTCAATGGAGTACATGTCTCGGGGGGATCTTCCACGAACTCGTTAGAATATAAATCCCATCGTTGTCCAAACAATGAAGTATTGATTCACTGCTCGTTGGCCGGCATCATTTGGGGAGATTATGCTGGAGATTATTTTAATCGTCTCAAAAAAGACCTGCTCTATTCATTGTCAGTATTGGGTATCATCTGCTCATTCCAATTGGACTTGAGTTTGGATGACTATTCCCAGGTGTCCCAGCAGTCTCCCCATACGAAAAGTGATTTTTTCATTTATGCAGCCTAGGTGCACGCAATTTTCTCTTCATTCATCAGCAATTCAAGAGCATTCACTCGACAGTGAATCGACGAACCGCAACATTATTTTTGTTACAATACAATAGACGATCGAGGGCACGTCGTCGCACAGACGAATTCAACATCTGTCCGCATCCCAGTTCCGCTCACCCTGGGCTCTCTCCTTCTCTCTCTCCCTCTCTTGCGGACAGTGATCCTCCAGTCAATGTGAAAAAAAGGGTGAGGCAGCACATCGCACCCCATCCACTTCTGCATTTACTCGAGTACTTCTCGATTGAATATCCACTCTAGTATTTTGTTTTTATTCAATCGTTTCGACACGATAAACTTGTTTTCAATGGGAAAAAATATGTATCAGTGTGCTTCGGTCGGCCTTTTTTTTCAGGGCCTTTCGGCAGGTGCATAACACAATCACGTGGCCTCAGGAACTCACTCTCATTATCGCCGAAAGTTCCACAGCGAGAAAAAAAAACGTTATTCAACCCCTTTCGGATGGACACTCGAGCGTTGCGTGTAAACGTCAAACGGAAGTGCAAGTCCCATGTTTTCGTCACTCGTCAGGAAATAATTTAAGACACGAGTTGATTATTTCCCGCTCAAGTCCTTGTAAATAGCAGTTTTAGTACCTCACGGAGGATAATGCAAGCGCATAAAAACATTTATTGAACTAGAGAATTGTTTTTCCATCAGATAACGAACGTTCCTTGATTATTTCTTCAACGGAGCCGAAAAAATTCTTATCCTCTTTCTTTTAGTTTTTTTTCTGCTGCATTCTGAGAGCGAGGGGGACAAATAACACTAGTGTCGAATAAAGTGATTAAAAATATCGTAAAAGTGGCCGGGAATGAAATATTGGGGCTGTTCCCCAGGGTGCGACGATAACCCTCTTTTGATGGGAAGTGCTGGGCCCGGTTTTTATTGGGCTCCCTCTCTCATCATTTTAACCCACCCCTCAGGGGTTACCTTTTGTATATATATTTTTTTCTCACATACACAAGGGAGTACTCATCGGTTGGGCTTCTCTCTTTTGCACCACTTCCGTTTGGCAGCTGTTTTATACTTACAACATTAATGGTAAAGTGTCTCTGTCTCACTTGCCCACGTATGTACGTGTATTTATTATTTCGCCTTACACCGAGAGTATATTCTATGGCACGAACTGAGCGGGGCCAAGGGTAGCTATGCCATTGCCAGGGCATGAAAACGTACACGTACAGTCAACGAGAGGAGGGTGTCTACGTTTAATTTTAGAGTAAAGACTGAAATGGCACGCGCACGTGCAAGTTTAAAGGCAATCCGCTCGAAATATATTTTTTTTATCCTCGGGATATATTTAAATAGATTCCTCTTCTATTTTCTAGTGCTATTGAAAATTCTTGACATTAGTTGCGGGAGTGGTGAGGGTAACCGGGAATTTTTGCATTCCGGGGTGAATCGGTGAATTTTTAGTCTGAGAGTCGGCAAATTGTCAACATTTTTTTCTCTTCTCTCTGAACGCTTTTCTAATTTTACCCCGTCCATTATACCCGGCATTACTCAGTAATATATGGGTATTCTCCAAAGAAAAATATGTGAGAGTGTCATAGGGGCCCGATGGATGAGCAGCTGGTGAAAATATTTTTAGATACAAGAAACAGGAAATCCTTCTTCCTGATAGTCTCTTCCTCATTGCGACGATCAATCGTCTCCCAGAGGAAAAAAAAATCCAGAAAATAATTCATCGAGAGTCTCCAATTGCATTCAGGGGTAACGGTACCAATGAAATTATGACAATTAGCTTGAGCCCAGTGAAATTTCTCTGCTTTTGTTGGCCTCACAAGTCGCGAGTTTTTCCCTAACGAAGAAGTACAACCGTCCATTGAGTGGAGTTGCAGTTGGAGTGCAACAAGGGGAATCTTTGTGCCCCAACTTCGTAAGACTTGTGGGAGAAAGATGAAGGTGAGAGGGAGAGGGGACGAAGGAATATATGGGGGCCAAGGCTAATCCAACGTCATCGTCGGGCGCCGGTCCCTAGACAGAATCTTCCTCTCTCTTCCTTCCTCTGTTAGTCTCACCGGGGGCCGGGGGAGGATGGAAACGGCAAAAATCTCTTCGTTGGGAGATTTTTGGTTGTGTGTATTAACACTGTCCACGTTCCCACGGCCCATTGGGCCCATCGGTAGGTAGACACAGACCAGAGTTCCACAGCGGGCGGGCAGACGAGTGATTCAACATGTTCCCTGTACTTGTGTGCGTCCTTTCTGCATCAGTATTCGTAAGTGGAGGATAAGACGGTGAGTGAGGAAGGGAAAAAAAATACGGGGGAAGCGGAGTAACGCGTTCAGGTAAGGACTAAAGAATTGCCCACGGCAATGCGCTTTCACTTGAAGCGCAACTCTCGCACTCACCGAGATCTCGCCTGGTCCCTTCTCATTTCATCTCAGTGCACTCGTGCGCAAATGATAATAACAGAGTGGCTCGCTTGTAATCCCCAACATGGGAATGGAATTCCAAAAACATTTTGTTAATTTTGAAAATTGTTTGTAGAAACGCTTGCCATGGGGGGACCAGCAAAATGGAGACCGGAGGCTCTTTCAGATGTTGACACCTGACTCAATTGATGAAGGTCCTTGGAGTTCTGTTGGAAGTTGAAAGACAGGATTTTTCTAGTGACTTTTCTCTCCTTTTGACGGGGACACTTTGAGCTCAAGTAATGAATTTTCCTGGCTGAATATTAATATAATTTAATCTTTAAAAAGGTTTGGAATTGCTTGTTTGCCCCACCTTCCCTACGGCCCCGGAGGTTTTATTGCCCTTAAATCCGTAAAAATGGAGGATATCGTGACACTACGCAACTGTTAAGAAGTTTTTTCGGGTAGACTTCTCGGAAATTTTTATCGCTTTTAATTTTCACTGGAATTTCAAGGTTTTTTAGGACAATACCAGTGAGTAGAATTTCAGGGAAAATTACTCTTGTTAAATATTCATTTACTTGGGACAATTATTTAATTTTTCAACTCCAATTTCTTCAACGAAATCATTCCCAGGTAATCCTCACTAGGTATCAATGATGTCAATGGTTTTGCTCTAGAGGATTATTATATTGTATGTGACGTTGGTTGAACTCCTCCAATAATAATTTTTATGTTCTCAATTTGACAATTTTAGTAATTCTAGAGGGTCATTGAACGTCATGACAATCTAATTATCCTCTAGAATAATATTTCGTTAACGATATTCGTTTGGAGATATCCCATATTGAAAAATAAATACTCTCTTCAAATAAATAAATATTTGTCAAAAACGATTTTTGTTCTGAGTATATTCAGTGGAACGCGGAAAATTAATTGTAAATTTCATCGTTTTTCCAACAGTTTGAGGGAGGGAAATCTCCGGTATCATTCTCTGAAATGGGTGAACCCCAGAGAAATTAATGTGACCTGAAAACTAGAAAAATCCTTGAAAAAAAAAAACAACAGCCATCGACTGGTGATTTCCACCTCGGCTTTAATCGTGGGAACAAATCAAAGTAATTACTTACGAACTGGTATTTTCTTTGGATCGATGCCCGCTAATCGATCGTCGAGTCGATCGATTCTTCGTCTGAGTACGCCACTCCTGTCTGCTACACTCGTCAATTCCGCCGTTAACTCGCCAAATATATCCTCGGCAACGGATAATAACGAGGCCAGTTGTTTCAGGGTACTTGCTAATGTGCCATTCGATACAGCACCCAATTCTGCACCAACTGGCCATGTTTCCGCTGTTGTTGCGTCCTGCGGCACGTGCCCACGTCCAACGTATCTTGGCTGGATTTTTCTCACAACGAACGGCATAATTGACTGTTGTAGACCGATTATCGTGCATAACAAAATAATCAGAGCTCGGTGGAATGATAGATGGGTTTCGTAATCACCAGTTGATATGAACAACTAGAACAATTTATTACAAATCAAGTGACTTATCGCAACAATTTCTCAGCACTTGGAGCCACCCACTTGTCGATCTTCGTTGGTGATGCCGCCGTTCCGTTGGATCCTTTACCTGAGGATCCCGCACCGATCGGCACCATAATTCCCCCCAAAACCATCTTTCAATCATCACTTTTGGACTCCTCTACATTCCCCTTTCATCACTCCAGAATTATTTCAACGATCACTGGATTATCCTCAGCAATTTGATGTACACAAACTGTCACTCATATTATTCTCCAATAAAAAAGTGCACAACGACATTACAATTGCAATAAGACATCAATATCCCCGGCTGTGACATGAACTCAACAGCTTTGTCTGCACTTGTGTTGAAACATTTCCGTTGTAATACCGGTTTATCGTTAAAATACAAAAGGTGGAGACGTATTTGGGGCACACGAGCGACTGCCAATAAATAATGCGATTAAAATAAAACGAAAAAACACTCACAATTTTTTGTATGTACTTTCTGTACGTGACGAGTCGTACAAAAGGCGGGCTATGTTTTGTTTGGGCAACGTCACGAAAATCGTGTAGACACTGATCGACGCTCGTAGGCCGAATGCTGGCCGTTTTCTATCCTCCAATGAGTGAAACCCTGATCGCCGGTATACACGAAAACCCAGCAGGTTCTCTTTCACGTTCTATTTTCAAATCAACCAATCACCTCTCGCAATTCTGTTGCCCCTCGTCTTTCGATCACGTGATGATATTCGTTGGTAAAACAGTCTGGACATTTTTAAGTTCTTTGGAATGACATTTTTCGGACAGATGGCAGACAGCAGCTGACTATATACCACGTACAGCGGGACAAGAATTTTTTACAGTTAGTTGTACCCTTGGTTTTTGTGGATTTCTTGATAATTTTTGGAGATCGAAGGACTATTTTGGTGATTACTGTGCTTCCTCCGGGTGGAGTTACGATGCTCAAAAATACTGGGTAAATATTTGGGATTTGGAGTAATTTATGGGATCAAGTGGAGTGAGGATAGGCAATTCTCAATTGTTTATTTGTTTTGTACTTTGACCCTGCACGATCTCAATGAACATTTGGCAATGAATGTAGATATATCGTGACTGGTGGTATTTTAATGATATCGTTATCAGGAGCTGATGCAAGAAATATACCTGAAGACACATTTGTAAAAATTATGAATTATTAAAAGATAAATTCTAGGTATAAATTACCTGAGAGAATGCAAAATACTGTACCAATCACGAACGATAAAGCTATGTGAATATAAGAAACATTATTTCAGAAAACTCGCTGGCAAGACCTTATTCATTACCGGGGCCTCCAGAGGAATTGGAAAGAGTATTGCCCTAAAAGCAGCCCAGGATGGAGCAAATATTGTCATATGTGCTAAGACTGCAGAACCCCATGCCAAATTACCGGGCACTATTTTTACAGCAGCTAAAGAAGGTAATCGACACTAAATTGAGGCTCACAAATGCTACAGAAAAGAAAATTAATCCCATAAAGAGAACTTAAATTATTTCCCATTATATTCTCCAGGAAATCCCATGAGATTTTGATTAACCCTGTGTATTTGACATAAACATTCCAGTGGAAGAGGCTGGAGGAAAAGCTCTGCCGTGCACTGTAGACGTCCGTGACGAGACCCAAGTCAATGCCGCTGTGTCAGAAGCTGTTAAAAAATTCGGCGGAATTGACATTGTCATTAACAATGCCAGTGCCATTTCCCTCACACCAACGCTCTCCACGGAGATGAAGAGATATGATCTCATGAATCAAATTAATGCTAGAGGAACTTTTCTTGTGTGAGTCAACCGGCCAATCAGCATCTGAAATTATTCATTATTTTTGCAATTTTCAGATCAAAGGCTTGTCTACCGTATTTACTGAAGAGTAAGAATCCACACATTATCAATCTCAGTCCTCCATTGAATCTGAACCCCAAGTGGTTTAAAAATCATCTTGCTTATACGATGGCAAAGTACGGAATGTCATTTTGTGTTTTGGGCATGTCCGAGGAGTTCAAGGACGATGGAATCTCCGTCAATGCTCTCTGGCCAAGAACAGCTATTTACACTGCAGCTATGGAGATGCTCAGTGGCGAGGATAGTAAGAATTACAGTAGAAAACCAGAAATTCTGGCCGATGCAGCCTATGCTATTGTCACGAAAGATAGCAGAAGTTTTACTGGAAAATTCTTTGTTGATGACGAGGTACTGAGGGCGGAGGGCATTACGGATCTTACGCCGTACGCCTGCAATCCAGGTATTTTTTGGTGTTTGTGAAGACAGGAAACAAGTTTCCTGTGATAATCTATGATTTTTAGAAATTTGAGAACAATTTGGTTATTTTCAGTTTTCTTATCAATTAACACTGGAAATTTAATTGACAAGTTTAGTTAATTATGAAAGGATGTTAATATATTTTCAGATAATTGGCTTAATTTTTTTAATTTAATTTGTGGGATTTTTTTACCTTGTGCTTCAGAATACAAAGACCAGTTGATGTTAGACTTTTTCCTGGACGTGGACGATCCCGAGAAATACATAAAACTGCAATCCGAGCAGAAAGCAAGTAGCGATCGTAATGTTGAAGTTCTCTTCAAAGCAATTGAGGCCAACATATCTCCAGAACTCGTAAAAAAAGTCGGCGCAATCTACCAATTCAACATGACTGGTATATAAACCCCAAATCTACGTAATAGCATGCACTACGACGAAGATAATTCTTTTTTATCATGTCTTGACGTCGATCATGAAATTCGGGCGACATAAGATATGAGGCTAAAAAACTATTCAGTAAAATTATCTAAGAAGATTTTTTTTTTTTGAGAAGATTAGCTGAAAATTTAATTAATGATTAATAGCTAAAACATTGTTGGCCAATGTTATCGATCAATTGATGCTAGCAATTAATTATTTCGGGGTCTGGAGGATAATAATTATTCTGTCTCACAGGGGACCAAAAGGGCACGTGGTTCCTCGATTTGAAAAATGGTAATGGGAAATTCGGCAAAGGCAATCCATCCACTCCAGCCGATGCTACACTTACCATGGAGTCAACAAATTTTTTCGACATGTTCACGGGTAAATTGAAACCAGCTACTGCATTTCTCATGGGCAAACTCAAGATTGATGGTAATCTACAGACTGCAATGAAACTTGAGTCACTCATGAGCGGTCTCAAGGCTAAACTGTAATTGGAGATATGAAAGAATGTTACAATGTTTTTAAAAATGGTAAAATGGTTTAATATTATTTTCTACGATTTATAAAGTATTGTTAAAGGCTCTGCTCGAATTTTTCCATTCAGTAATATTTTGTATACAAAATTGAATAAATAAAATTCTATTTTATATGATCAGCTGTCAAAATGAATCAACATAATTTTACGTATACAGAGGTTTATTGAACTCAACATAATCCCAGTTAAAATTGTTATGTAAAAAGTCAACGGTTAGAGATTAGTTTTTTGTTCAGGTTTTTTTTTTTAATGTTTTTTTAGAAAAAATATCGTCTCCTCTTCGCACATGATTTATATAATTATAGCTGATGAACTGTCATTGTTAAATATTGCATAATATCATAAAATTTCTAGTACGTGACTATTTCTCGAATCAATTAATAAAAATTCATCGTATCCGTTAGATTAATAAAAATATATAAAAAATTATTTTTTTGGCGAATTCAATAATTTCGTTCGTTCTTTCTCCTCTTCGGTAAAAAATATTCTCGTTATAACAATGTCGCCAGTGCTGAGTGTTTGACATGCAGCTTCAGAGCGTGCAATTGATTTTTTAGGGGAAAATCCCTGACACGTGCATTTTGGGTTATTTATATGGACGGAATCACTGATTAATTTATCACTAGTTGAACAGCTGACTGCTGACAAAATGGCTTCTAGCTTGTCGATTCTCTCAAAACCATCCATCTGGCCGTCCTGAAGTATTTCATCGACCATTTTCATGGTCTCAGTAAGCGATGGAGATTCCATTTTCGATGTTACATCATTCTGGGAATTATCCGAGGTACAACTGTCCAAGCTCGGATATTCTTCGTTCTTCTCTTCGTCATCGAAACAATCGTCGTCGTCATCATCAGAGCTCTCATTTTTGTCCTGCCCCAAGCTCTCTAGCTTCTCCAATTTTTTGGCTACTTTATAACAACCTTTCAGCTTCTCTTTCTCATCCTCAGTCAATGATAAATACCGAAGAAGACGAATCTCTCGATTACTCAGGACAATATTCTTCCCAGTGGTTTCCTCCATTCTCTTGCGCAGATCCATCACTTCGGTCTCGATTTTTCGTTGCTTCTTCCGGGACTTCACGTCAGCTGGATTGATATGCATCTGCACTTGCTCATCGCAGAGTTCCTTGAACAGATTTTGCGTCTCTGGTTTGATTACTCTGGAAGGAAGGGCATTCCATTATTTGATGATTTTGTTGCATTAGCTGTCCCCCAATTTTTTTATAAATTGAAATTTATGTACCTGGACATTGCGTTATATACTTGAGGCACGAGTCCAAGAACATCACTGGTGGCATAAACAAGCATATCCCGTGACATTGGCCGACGTGACCAGTACTTTTGATCACGACGATAAATATACTTTAATTGCTCCTTCAATGGATTACACGGGGCTCCATACATCTCGCATAATGTGTTGAGATTCACACTTTTTACTTTATAAACGGGCTTGCCTACCTCTTGATACTGAATCACTGCATGTGCTGCCTGAAAGCCACAATTGGTGTCAATATGACCAAAACAAATATGTTATGTATCAGCAGTTGAGTGATCGAATGAGATAAGTCTATTAAATTTAATCGGATCATCTACTCGAAGTACTTCTACAAATACTTCGAGTGCTGTCCTCAAAAAATTTCCTCCTCGCGGTGATTAAACAATTATTTGGAAATAATCTTTTGACAAAAATTAAATATTGGGACTCTTTAAATCATATTCAACTAAAAATGTGAAATGACAAGACTTTATGAATGAATTTTAAAGGCCTCGGAGTGGCTGTCAATGGCCTCTGAGAGTATGAGAATAGCTCTTTAAACTGCAGCCACTGAGATGTCGAGTGGTGAGCACTAATTATAGCAGGAAGTGGGGAATCATGGTCGATAGTAGAAATTTGAGTGAGAAATTTTTCATAGACTCAAGTGGGACAGAAGGGAATGGCTGATTTTTCTATGTACGAGATATTTTAATATAATTTTCATTGATTAAAAATGGCTCATACCTGAGTGTCGAACACATTATTCAGAACAATTCCAAATTGGTTGAACAAATTAACGCTGTCATTTCTGCAATCGTGAATTACCTGAACAAAAATGTATAATTATAATGACGGAAAAAAATCCCCGAAAACAAATTCCGAGATTTTAATGTGAGAAGAATGAAAATACCTTAACGACATTTGGGCTCTCCAAAAGTTTACGCAATCCATTGATTAAATTGGGCGACGTAAAGAGATCGAAAATATAAACATGCCCTTGAGCAGTTCCAATCTGTACAAGTGTCAGTTGACCTTTAGCACCGACATTGATTCCCTCGCAATCGAAGGATACAACAGTTTTTCCATCGGGCATTGCCCGCTGAGGATTCATTATTTCCTCAATAATATGAAGAGATTCTCTAACATTAACAATAACCCTAGTCTGCTGGAAGATCTTCAATTTCCATGCATCGCCAACTTGCGTTGCATGCAAATTTCTATCCCTCTCAGTGTTATCAGCCAGTGTTTTCATGACTAATGTATTAATTCTCTGCTTCAACGTTTGCTGTTGCAGACTAACTGGCGGTGAATGGGAATTCAACTCCACGGATGACTGGTAATCATCGCTGCAATTGTCATTGGAATTTTGATTATCCAGAGAATTAAAATTGCATTGACTCTGTCGTCCCGACGACACAGAAGGCGACGCTGTCCTGCTCAGCTGTGAGCCATCAATTTTATCACAGCCTTCTTTTCTCTTTCCCTCACTCTTGCTGCCACTGTCAGACGAGTACTTGGGCTTGGCATGTATCGTCACCATGTTCTTCTGTACATCAAAGGCATCAGGAAACATCTTTAAAAAAGTCGTCAAATCCTGGGGTGTACTGAATATCGTCGACCACATGTCTTGAGGAAATTTCGAAGCAACAGCACTCAACAATTGGTCAACTGTATTCATACTCTGCTCCTGGATACTCTGAACAAAAAAATCCAGCAATTTCCTCGTAACTTCCTGGTCAACTGGAATTTCTGGCTCCAATTCTTTGAATGGCACAGCCTCCATCCCCTCAAAACGTTTGAGCTTGACATTCTCATCGACAACGATAAAATCATCCGGATATCTAATGAGAAAATCACGAAATTCTCGATAATGCTGACCAGAGATATGCCTAACTTCGGGTGAAGCCTGTGAACGATGTCCCAGGAGACTTTTGATTGGCACCTCAGCCCCATCCCCATACTGCACCAATTTATTAGTAAAATATTCAACAGCCTCACGTGCATAATCCCTCTTGTTCTTCCCTTTACTCCCCTCCTCCTGCTCAACAACTGGTTGAAAAGTATTGACAGACACGTAATCACCATCGATAACAAATAATGTCGGATATTGAGCTAGAAATTTGCGTAGGCCACTCTGTGATCCACCAGCAATTTGTCTCATTTCCTTGGTAAAACCTTTAGCTCCAAATTGACAACTCAAATCGTGTAACGTACGTGGCCCACCTTTATCCATTAAACGTTCGAAAAAGAAGAGAAGTGTCAAATTACGAACCAATTCGTACTCGGAGCTGTCCATATTTGGGGCAATAAATACTGAAAACTTGACAATTTATCGGAATTATAATTTTCACTCTGGTATTGGTGTCACATAATGTGTGAAAATATTCAAATTAGATTTAAAATAGTCAAGGAAAAATCTAATACCTCTACAGCTCAAGACTAATGCTCTTCTCGCATTCACCACCACCCACAGATCACTAATGATTATTTTATTGCTAACATTGTGCTAATTCCAGACTTTTTATCCATTCAATTTTACGATTTCAATTCAGGAGAATTGAATGAATGTACGAGGTAATTATATAGTACTGGTGGGTAGGTTAACTGATGTCTGGTAATTTTTTTTTCAACATCAAGACATTCTTTCGTAGCACCACATTCCAAAGTCACTTCTCTGCACTTGCTGTAACTGTAGGCAGGTAACACGTGACACGGTGATAAGGGGTTTCATTGGGTGATATTGGAGATTGCGGACCAATGGAGGATCAGGTGTTGGGTAGTGTTCCTGGGTGATTTTCACTAGATTCACTAGGAGGCCAGAGTCGTCGAGCAGAGATTATAGGGGACATTGCCAGCGCCTGTACAAAGCCATCACATGGTTTCGAGAGCGGTACATGTAAGTAAAACAGGGCGAGAGGGCGAGAGTGTCGATAATTTTAGGTGAACGTGAGTGTGAATAAGGCAGATCACGAGGGTGAGTGTCGATGGTCTATCCTCTTTGGTGTCGATAATTTTGAGAGCACGTCGGTGTTAATAAAGTAGAGAGCGGCTAGCAGAGACTGCTAATGGATACGAAGCTCCTGCGCCGATAACTTAGCAATCCTTACCACTGAAATCTCACAGGCTTTGTTACCAATGAATATACAGCGTGTGTCTTTATCGACATCAAAGGCGCTTTTGATCATATCGACCCCACCACTTTATATAAAGACCTATCTCGTTTGGGAATCCCTAAAAAATTGCAGACTTCATATACTTTTTTCTTATCTACAGGCAATCCTATTTCGTCATAAATGGCGAACTTGAGGGTCCATATCCAATGGCCAAAGGTACGGGACAAGGATCCGTACTCAGTTCTATCCTATTTAACTTATACCTTTCTCAACTGCCCTCCTCTGATGACCTCCCGACGGAATCCATCATGTTTGCTGACGACCTGACTATCTTCTCTCGCAGCTCTGATCTCCATACCTGTCTTCAAGCAGTGGAAGAAGCCTCTAACAGAACCTCCAATTATATACTATCGAGTCGCCATGAAGTGATCTGTGAGGATTGAGGATGAGGCCTTCGTGTAACGCTGAAATTTATGTCTAAGGGCAAAACGCTTATGTAGAAGTGAAATGGGGGGTGTGAGAATGAATGATGTGCGAAAGTTTGATGGATTTTGGAATGTAAAATGATGGACGAATTTAAAATTAGTATATTTCAGCACGTGTGGGGCAATTTCGTTTTCAACGTGTGTGGAGTTTGCAGCACGAGCCGTAGGCGAGTGATATAACCACACACGTTGAGAAC
>JAPYZM010000462.1:0-31374 GCA_030522845.1 Psyttalia concolor | reverse complement strand
AGAGTGACTGAAAAGTTACTTTTCCGACACAGCGTGATGAAAATAATTTTTCGGACGAAAATGAACAATTGGAATAAGAGGTCATTATGAAAGTCGCTCGATCTACCTCACGTTCGGAAATGTTTTGAGGTTGTTTTGTCATTTCGCTACTGTAATAGTCGTGTTTATTCAAACGATCAACAATTATTCAGTGAATGGAGAAATTGCGCCGGTGCATTTCCTCATCGGTCAATATCTATATTTACCTGAGAATGCCTGCTGGTACCGATTAATGCACCTGACACGCGTCATTAGAGACACCTGCACGCCTCATCCGCGGTCGAAGTGTTGATGCCCTCCGAATTTCAAATGCTCTTGGCCATCAGCTTCCGTACGATCACATCCATAAATTATTTTTAATGATCACAAGTTGCTGACATACGTGTGCTTTCCACCTTCCATTCACTGATTCAAATCAATTATTTACCATATTCAATTATATATTTTGGAGGTGATTATTCTGTTGGTATCTTGGATGATAGCGGAGAGTACCTGCGGCTCGGTGTTTCGAAATGTATTTAACGGCTCAATTGCCGATAATTTTGATCGTACGAGTTGTTCAATTTTCTGAGCATTATTTGACCGCAATGGAAATATCATTGAAATTGGGTATTATAGGTAATGAGACTGCAACATTGCAGTTCAATTTCTTGACTCGGGAGCTGGAGGATTTAATGAATCGGGAATCTCATAATATTTTTTAATCGTTCTTTTTGTGGTGAAAATTAAGTTCGTTATTTGGCACATGAAAAATGAAAGTTAGCAGTGCGTTTAAAAAATTAGCGGAATAGTTTGGAAAATTTCAAGGCTATTCTACGCCGAAAGAAAATTTCGTCAAAAAATAGACCTCCAGATGGTGAAACGCAGGACGAAGATTAGGCTTACCATAAAAATGAGACTCTCAACTGTAATTTTTCCTACAAAGTTTAAATTAAAAAAAGGTTGAATGTCCTTTCATCCCACGTTTTACAGCTGGCGGTCCAATTTATGTCTGCATTTTCTCCCCGTATGTAAATTTAATTTCGTTTTCTGCAAAAGACACTAGGATTAGTTTTTTTCTTCTTTATTAAGCATTTCTAACCTATAAAAGTTCTAATTGACACTAATTACACTAGGATTTCCTATGAATTTTCTTATAAAGTATTGAATTTAAGGTTAACCGTCTCTATTTTGTGATAAAACCTTTACGAAGCTTTTTATGATTTTATATTCGCGGGAGAATTGCATTATGTTTCACGGGAATATGAAGTTATGGGGGGAAACGAGAAGCAATTTTCGTAGGTCATATTCGTGTTTGTACTCTCTTTTGCTGTCTCCAAGGATCACAGACTCAATACCAACAAAATAGATACCAAAAGTCGTGAAAAAACCATTCTGATATATAAGATAGCACGTTCCGAAGCATGGTATGAGTTATGCAAATGTTATATTTGAATATATCGCACGAAGTAGAGTAATGTTCTTTTTCTTTTAATCGAACTTTGAAATTGGTAGCTCGATCTCATACTCAACTCGGAGGAGGGAGGTGACTTGTCCGATTTCATCACGAACGGGGAGTGGGACCTCATCGGTGAGTCTGATTGCACCCGAGTTCGCGGCTTTTACGACGAGCCACGCACTCGTCAGGTGCGTAATTGTGCGCACGTGCAGTATACCGTGAACTCATGATTACCAAAAATATCGATGTATTTATTTTCATTTCATAGTGAATTTTGTGGCCCTCCTATGAAATGCGAGGCCAACCAATGAGAGACTTTTGGAAAGTATAATTTAATTGCATATACCGAGGAGACCAGCTATTAATCCCAATTTGAGAGTCGTAAAGAATACCAACTGAAGAAAATGAGGCATAACGTGGCCACATAGAAGTTATATAAGTATCCACTCATTGGAAAGCTACTTACTCTCTCGATACCTATGAACTTTGCGCGAATTCCAAATAATATTGAAGTCATAAAAAGTCTCTTCTACGACAGTTAATTGAATTAATTAATTAATTTAATTGTATTTCAGGGGATAAAAGTGGAAGTGCAATCGATAAAAGAGTTTCAAAAGGGATACGTCAATTCCACACGCTAGAAAATCTAGCTATTAATCACACTTTAAAACCCATAAAGATTAATTATTGCGGGCAATTGTACATGCCATGCTGACAGGAACGTAATAATTCCGGCCACTCAACTGAAAGTTACTGGCCTCCTCGATACTCATGAATTTTGTGCAAATTCCATATGGTATGCAGCGAGAGATTAGGAATCGTGAGTCTTAAAAAGTCTCTTCTCCAACAAGCTCTTGTCACCGAATCTTTACGACTGCATTAATTAATGTCAAAAGCGACTTACCCTTTTGTGTTCAACACCCTCTTCATAGAGAATCTATGTAAAATTCATAAATCAAGTGCACGAATATGAGCGCCAATAATAGTTAATAAACCACTGAAGGAAACATTATAAATTCTACTTGAAAAGCAGCCCCACCCAACGCGAGACCCCATCGACGCCGCGATTTTCCAGAGGGATGCGTTGAAAATCCGTCTCCGCGCATTCCCTTGTTGCCGGGTAATTCGTGATAAGGGATAAAACTTTCTATATGACCATCCCCTAAAAGCCGAAGCTCCTTATCTGCTTTAGTCGTGAAAACTTTTTTCCCCTCTATATTTTCTGAAAAGTAATAAATACACTCCGTGTATTCGTTCCATTAAATCCCGGAAAAAAAATCCTCACAAGAAGAAAGTTTCATCTTGTTATCGGCAAGGGTCTCATTCAAAATATTGAATGAATAATTTAATAAAATGATAGCTGCGACACTGAGATATTACGTGGAATAAATGCTCCAGAGCATAATGTTATTTGATTTGCAGGAATGCCTGGCAAGAAGAATACCATAATTTATCAGTGCTGTCCAGAGCCATACGTCGACGTTACATTCACGATACACATTCGCAGGAGAACATTGTATTATTTCTTCAATCTCATTGTGCCCTGTGTACTTATATCGAGTATGGCACTACTTGGTTTTACGCTGCCACCAGACTCCGGGGAGAAGCTCACCCTAGGTAATGATATTCATGCTGTTACGCAGTCAAAATGCTTGCTGTGTTATTATTTTATTTTATTTTTTTTACCCAACTGTGGGTAATATTAGCTTTTGTATATGAAAAGATTGTACATTCTGAAGTTGGTCATTTTGAGGCTTGGTGAATCGTACGGAAGAATGGTTTTGCATTCAACTGAGGACAGGGAAACTTATTTTGAGAATTATTATCCTAACTTGAGATTCTGGAAGTAATAGAATTGACATCACGGAAACTTGTGATTAGAAGATGTCAAGATAATTAATTTGGAGGTTGACAGTATCTATTTACCAATGCCCAATAAATCTAGGGGTTTGAGGTTTCTTTCTAAGTGAGCTATTGAGTAGCCCCGGATTAAGAGAAGATGCCCGTTTTTAACAAACATTTGACGCTATTGATTTTTTTATTTCTGTCATTATATAGAAAATTCGCGAATGTATTTTTAAAGACGTGTGAGTAATTGTGCTCTTTGTGAAAAGAATACTACCGAGATTACTATAAATTGAGAACAGGGGGAAATTCACTTGAAGTTTGAATATATGTATTCCAATCTATTTTTTTTTTTATAAAATAAACCGTTTCTCTGATTGTGAATTTGAATAATGAAACTATTAACTGGCACATCTGAGAAATCTTGAGTCTCAACTTTCAAACACCACTTTTTTCGTGAAATTCCTACGAATTCGTCCAGATGTTTTCAGTCTAAGACCTCTAAAATCTCAAACTAAGTCAATTGCCGTCAGTCGTAAGTAATTCTCACCAAAATGACCAACTCACTCAAAAAATCCCCTAATTCTCAAACCCTGCGTTCACACATATTTCCTCAAGCACTATTTTTCTCTGTTACTTAAGTTTTTTCCTTTAACATGTAATAATAAATGACCAACTAAAAGAGGGAAAAACTAATCAAGCTGGATAAATCACTTATGATAAATAGTAGTTAGATCGTTCGAGAGGGCGCTCGCTCGGATGATCCGCAAACGGAGGAATTTGTGAAGCAAATTTTCCGTATCGTGGGGAAAAATAGTAGTAAAAAAGGGAGGTAGGGAGGTAGAATATTTCCAAAATTAATGGGACGGATATCTCCCAGTGCTGCACCTTTCTCTTGTTATCGTCACCGAAAAAAAACACGTGGCGTTGGGAAATGACGTGAAACGAATGGTCCAATTTGTTGGGGCGTAATCACCCTAAACCACAGAGGGTCAGATTTTGGGATAACACTTGAATTCGGTCGTTCATACACAGCAGTTATATATTTACGATCGTCAAACACATAAACAGATATGATGGATTTGTGATTTCCAGCGTGATTTATATGCTACTTTCCCCCGAAATGTTCATGCATCGCTAAGTTTGTTCTGAAAGGCAATCTGCAGAATAGGTTGATGCTTAAGCTAGATACAGCAAAAGTTGAGATCTCAAGCCCGCATATTCACGGTTGCGTTTGCGAATACATCCGAGCATAGTAGGCGAATACACTGCTGGGGGTTATATGATTTGAATTTTCGTTCCAAATATCAGTTTCTTCTTCATTTTTATTTATATATCCCGCGTTTTCGATGTTGCCGAGTTGAACCCCAGAGGAGTTTTCAGGAGTTGGTTGGTATGGTATGACGGCAGAGACCCTTATCGCCACGAGGCAGCTCGCAAAGACTGAATTTTTCCATGCGTATTTTCACGGTGAAAACGAGCGGTCAGGGATGATTGCCTCGGACGAAGATAGAAAAGCGCTGCCTCAGCGAATTTTCGTAATACCGAGGGGGTGGAAATTTATTCGTTGTAACGGGGATAGAAATGCTATTCTCCTTTAACCCCATTGTTTTCCCTCTGATGGCCGTTAGATCTTTGAAGGACGTTGGTGAAGCACAAAGCAGGCGAAGTTCTCTCTATTAGTTTGATTAAATTTTTCAGGGTAACAGGCAGGGAGAAAAAAAATCACGAGGGCAGATACTGGGTCAGGTCGACTGACAGTGGACTCTTTGAATAATGGTGCATGAGTTTTAATTCATATTGGACAATAGTATTCCCATCAGTCTTCAGTACACAGGGAAATTCGAAAGAGAAACTGTTAAGTGGTGTTTCTTTCCTCGTAACGAGTTACCCGGGAATATTCAATGATACTGCTTGTCACAATTTCCCTCAGCACAGTTGCTTTAAAAGAACCAACTGAGAAATATTCTTACATCTCCGAAAACCCCTTCTCTTTTCATCTTTAGTGACAAGTCTCACACCTCCCCTACATTTCCACTGACAGAACTTCCTCACCTTTTTTCTGATTCTCAAGTGTCAGTGCACATCTCCCCGACTCGCACGTTTTACGATCCAATCTTTGCATCGTTTATTGCAAACATTCTCGACAGTACTTTAACATCTAAGAGAAGTGGAATCTCACGTTTTAGTTGATGTCATTGAGGGTTACACGTTTTAGTACTCGCCAGTTGAAAAAGTCTTCATTCAGTCTCAACTCATTAGGAGGAAAATTCAAAGAGTGGGATTTGTTGACACTTGCCAACAATTCGAGCCCTCATACGTACATAATTTTCTTTACCCCATTCTGGTTTAATGAGAGGTATTTTTGCGGTAGTCATGAACGTCAACTCACAGAAACGAATGAAGATATAACCTGAACATGACCAATTGGCCATAACAAGTAAACATTTTCAGTAATAAGAATACCGTGGCCACATGATTTATTAAAGCTAGTAGTGCTGCGGTGAATCGGCTTAGCCGCAAATGCGATGGTGCCAGATGGCTGACTGTAAAGAGTGGAAATGGTCGGCAGATCGATTTCCATTCTCTTCGAACAACCGGGCACCCCTCCTGGGGTTCATCGATTAGCCGCATCATCATGAATTTTGGAGTTTAAAGCCATCAACACTGGTGTTATACAGAAAGGAGTAGTAGTATAAAATACAGTCAGGCCATTCAATATTCATCAATGCACAGAAGAAATTAAATGCTATTTAATTGGATGATAATTGTTAATCCTCAATGTTCATTTGATTTTAATCCCTTCCAATAATTACATTTACACGATCGACGTGGGCTATTTGATAGTTATCAGTGAATCAAAATTAATTCCATTAACCAAAACAATTGCAAGAAAAGTAATTATAAATTTTTATTCTAACGATTAATGGGATTAACGGGAGTTTCAGTAGTCGAAATGAAATTTACATGAAATTGGAATTTCTTCGTCTACTGGAGGAAACGAAAGGAGGCTTAATTACCCAGAAATCTTACATCACCTAGCATTTCTTCAAAGATTAGTGACAGAGTGCTATATAAAATATCAACGCAATATCCAATATTCACCAATCCGTTGAAAATATTGAATACTATGGAATGACCTTCAAGGTTCATTTGATTTTCACTTCTGCGAATACTCATGAACAAATCATAATTCTTCTCTTTTACACAACTATCTCAAATGCAATTGAAAAATCTAATGCCGATGATCAAGACTTGCAGCGAAGCAAGGCAATTTGTATCAGTTTTTACAGTCTTCACTACACAGACGGATGAAAACGAGCCACAAATACTTTGAAGTCTTACGTCTTCCTGCAAAACTAATTCGAGCATAAATTCGATATGTTGGCAAGTTACAGAGGTCTCTCGTGTTTCGTAATTGGCTATGGAGCCAATTACATTGCAACAGTTTGAATGAGCTTACGTTCCATTTCTCCACCCTTTCTACGTGCATATACAACCTTAAAACCATAACCGCAAAACAGTATTTCAACATTTACTTAACAGCATTTGCCGAGTTCAGAGTGTTGATAACTGCGGTGGTTAACCGATATCTAATGAATCGACGCTCCAAAGGTTTTAATTTTCCTCCTTTCAGCCATTTAATAAATGAAGATGAAGTCTTTCATTTGAAACTACCTGAACTTATATTCCCTTCCTCCCTGTCTTTTATCTTGACAAGGGTAGGTTAAACTCCATACCCAGTTAGCCGCTATATCTTGTTTGAGGTAAACAACAATATTCTACCTCAGCATTGCCTCGTGTTTCTGCATGCACTTGTCTTCCCTTCAACCCACTTCACCCCCTCAGTTTTTTGGTGTAGTTTTCTCTCTATCTCTCTTCCTCCACAACTCTAGTGTTCCCCACCGGTCGTCTGGGGAAAACCCGAGGAGAACTTAATTATGTCTGAGAGATCAGTTTTTTTCCTAAAGTACTGCGTCATTCTCCTCTATGAATGTAATTTCCATATTATCATGGTTCAGGAATGTATACACACTGAGAGAGGATATTGCATTATGCTCACCTTTGCGAAACTATCTTTGGAAAATCTTGGCTGCAATTGTTGAAAGTTTATTTCTTTAACCTAAGCCATACTCTGTTCAATTCTAACTTTGAAATTGCGATGAGATGGTGAAGATTTTTTTACTTTTTTTGTCGAAAGGATGGTGCTCCATTGACAGAGATTTCTTGCAAAATTTATCGTTGACTTCTAGTAGAAGACGAATACTAGATATAAAAAACTATTATTTCCAATAAACAGTATTGTTGACGACATTTAAATATGTTGTGAGAAGCATGTGATTACCGTTGTCCTGCACCACCAGATTGTCTACGTAGTTGAATATGCAACAGCTTCAGACAATTATGGAATTTCCGAACATCTACGAGGATCGATCATCCATTATCCTTGGTATTCCTCGACTGAGTAATTAATCACCTGATATATACACTCAAGACCCGAAATTCCAAGTGCATAATTTTGTTAATGAATGCGTCTAACTATTCTTCCAGGCACCCGCCATGCCTCTTTTGTGTGCACCACTTCTTTATACAAAATGTTAAATCTCGAATGACTATATCTCTTTCAAGACCAACTCGCTGCATCTCTTTAAATCTCATCTCCGAAGGGGTACTGAATTCACGGTGACTTATTAGTTTAGGAAAGTTATCTTCGTTGTATCATAGAATGACTGGAGTTAAATAACATTTGTGCTCCCAAAGAAACAGTACTTTTGGCCAGTCTACGATATTGGGGACCAGTAAGAAGAATACTTATCACCAGTACCAGAGGTTTTTCGAAAGGATGAGAAATTGTACGCTTATCCGCAGTTCTAAATAAATTGGATCATAGTTATTGTCTTACACTTCCTGAAAACTTAAGGAAAGTGCGAATCTTAAGTGTGAAAAGTATCAAAAATACTTGTATTTAGTACCGAACTAGTACCATTCAACAATACCCAAGATGTTCAGGGGCTGTATCACTTTTCCTGAAATGCAATACTTAAGAATTCAATTGTGAGAATTTATCATTATTAATTTATTATGTATTTTTTATTTTATTTTTTTATTGATTTGGAGTCTTGCTTATGTTTCGAATCTTCAAGAATAAAAAGACATGTCAAAGGGCGAAAAATCATTTTTATATCTGATATTCTCTATGAATAAAATCATTACATCCTACGCCAATTCAATTACTTTCTTTCATTTCATTTTAATTATCCAGAATATAGTTCTTTGTTCTGACGTTACTTCTAATTTTTATTTTGAAAAATTATTGTTATTCCAGATTGTATTCCATACGTCTATTTTTAGTTTTCTGTATGACACAGCGCTCCGAATATGTACCAACTATTGAATGAGAATATTATTCCATTAGAAATATGCTTTCCTATCAACTTCAAGTTATCATAAATTATCAGCCCCACACGAATGAGGGTAATGAAGAAACAAAAAAGCGTGAATATCTCAAAAACTTTGTATGGAGGGATATTTATTTTTTGCAATACCTGTCGAAAAGGTTCACTTTTCGGTACGGTTTTTCATGGACAAAGGGATAAATGGCAATATCCCCAAACCTTACAGAGATGGTATATATATTATGAGTGGCTTAAATAGGACCAGTTGAGCCGAATATTTTGGAAAAAAAATTGAAATCAGTGCAGTGGTTGGTAAAATATAGATGAAAAATGATGTTTAAACAAGCGGTTATGTCTCGGGAACTACTGGATCGATTGAGCTGAAATGAAGCCCGAAGTAGGGCACATTCACAGCTATCCCGATGCAAAATTTTGCATTTTGATCTCCGAATCGCGCCATATTTATATTAACTCTCATAAAAGTGCACCCTAAAAAAGCAAATTTGCCCATATACACGTACAGACATGATCCCGACAACACAATTTCATTACGTTTCATGATATTTTGTATCATTCACAATAAAAATGAGAAAATTAAAAAATCAACCACGAACGATGCTTTCCTTCAGGATCAAAAACCAATGAAAGATGCTTCACTCTGTCAATTATCACATTGACCAAAGTCGATTTATTATTCGTGTATTTGATGTAAAAGAAATTTAAAGCTCAAGGAGTTTTCTGCGGACAGGGCCTTATGATCTTCGCTAGTTTTACATAAAAAAAAATTCGGAAATTAAATTTCTTGCTATATTTTTAACTCAGCTGCACTTTCGCTTTTTTCTGAAAATTTCAATTTAAAAATATATTCCCCATTATTTTCAAATGTTTAGATAATCAGATAATTGGAGAATAATGTGATTCAAGTGAATTCAGTGTTTTGGAATTATTTCAGTGACCTCCGTTGGTTAACCCTTCTGATAATTCAAGTCCAACTCTTTCACACGAGCTAACCCATAGAGTCTGCAATTAGTTTCCTTGCAATTAGTTTCCGTTTTCCACTTTGGAGATGTAAAAACACCAACATCAATTATTCCTGGACTCCTTGTTCTTGGTCGTTTCTCATTCACCCGCCACAGAGTTAATTAGCATTCTAATAGTGAAGATGATTTGGCCAGAGTCACTATCCTTGAATCAACTTTCATCAATGCTTTTAGACCGAGCGCCCGGTAATTGTCCAAGTGGATGTAAATTTTAGCGACAAGTCAGTGAACGTTGAATGTAATATTCACGAGTAGGAAAATTGGGAGAGATCCTACGTTGGTGCAATCTCGAGGCTTGATGGGGGTTGAGAGATGAAGCGTAAGGAAAATACTAGCACTGGTAGGGTGAGAGGATAACTGGAATGAGGAGTGTCGCCAGAGGTTAATGGGAATAGCTTTGCCTTCGGAATAACTGGCACTGGTCATATTCTGTGAGTGGAATTTTGAAGGTACTACCCCAATTTTATTGAAATTCCCATATCAATGTGTTTATGGCCCACATCACCCACTATTCGCAATATCGAAGACTATTTCATTTTGCGATAGTGATGCTGTGAAATTTTTATCTACGAGTTTGTGGAGCGGATGGAAGTCAAGTTGAGCTGAAGAATTTTCCATTTATTTTCTTCGGGCAGTAAACAGTTCGAGATGGATATGCAGTAGCCGAAGTATTGTCCCTAATTAAGACGCTTTTTTCCGTTTTCAAAATTTGTATTCTGAAATTGAAATGTTAAGACATGCAATCATTTATACAATGCCTAGACTTTTAACAGAACAATTAGCAAATTTTTCTCCTAATGACATTAATTAAAAGAGTACGAAAATTCTACCCTGTATTTATCCATCCATAGCCATCCCTCCTAGGATATTTCTGATAGAAATGGCAATAATAACAAAGCGTAATTAGTGAATTTTGCGTTTATAAAATTGGTACATGCCCCAAGTTTGCAGGAACGTGGAAGTCATCGGTGACATTCAGCGCATTTGACACTAGTAACAAGTGCAAACGTCTTTTTCATTCGAACAACCGCTGGTACTGGTGACAAGTATTATATTCTCAATGGCCCTCAAGTACCTTCTACTGGCGAACTGTACGTTTTTTGTTGAGAGCATGTTGTAATACTCATTCAATTCATGTTATTGTCCTAAACCTAAAATAAGTCATCAAATTGAAAACAGGTCTTTGATTGCAATTCAGGACATGCTAGTGATTCGTGGCGCTGGTACTCCAACAATGAACCCCATCAATACACGAAATGATCAATTTTCGCGAATGTTTTCACTATGCAGGCTGGCCAAATCAATAATTCTCTTATTTGCCTTCGATTTCAAAACTTCTAGCTGAACATATTAGTCCAAACTCCGCATTGGATAATCCGATCATCCCGCTCTAAATGCCGAACTCCCATTTCCAAATCAATTAATCATCCAGTTTCTTCAATTTCTCCCCTCACGAAAATTACAAAGGCTCCATTGATTTATCGTATCATGAACGCATCATTCATCGCTAGCACTTGCGACAGGATCATTCCCATGCACCACTATTCTCTTTATCGAATGCAGTATAAACCTCCTCTCAAAATAAACTCGTCGTAACCTGTCGGGTTTGGATTTCTGTTGACAAGAGTGACAATAGGGCGTTGTATGTCGTCGACAGTTCTGGTCAGTATGCAGGCAATATGCATTGGCTATGTACCAGTATTGTGTCGTGAAATACTTTTCAGAGTGCTACATAAACTGACTATATATTGTGAATAGCCCGTGGAGACTCTTTTCGCCTCTTCTTCCGATCCACGGCGTTGTGCCATCAAACGCTTTAGCCCAAGCCTTGCTCCATCACTTTCAGAACTCTCCCCCCCCCCCTCCTCCCCACCAGCATACACCCGACACTCCTCGTGGAGTGTCCAGACTTTCAAATCTCTCAGTTTACCAAGTCTTTCGACTTTCCCAATAGAGGGTTTTGTGGAAAAAAAAGAACAACACATTCCAGATGGTGAGTGTGAAGACGAAAGAGAGAAGCATCAAGTGATGGAAGAGTTAGAAATCGCCTTTTATATCTCAAAAGGAGGAAAATAACGAAAAATAATCAACAAAGGCCGCAGTCAATTCTGATATTGACTCTGTTTATTCTCGGTTATCTGCAGGAGTGACCATTCTACTGTCGCTGACAGTCTTCCTGAACCTCGTTGCCGAGAGCATGCCGACAACGTCGGACGCTGTCCCATTAATAGGTATTGCATTTTCACTTCTGCCCTCTAGTACTTTTGCCCGACATAACCTCAACAGTCGTTTTTATAGTGTATTACGTATATTAATGTCTATATGTGTGAGTGTGTGTATGAGTGTACGCCTTGCAAAATCTCCCTGAGGATAATCGCACACAAGGACAATCAACCCGGGCAGGAGGTAGATGTGTGTGGGCCGGACGGCAACAGTGAAGAGATCCTCCCCTAGACATCAAACCCAGCACACACCCCTTTGGCCTCTTTAATACCACATGTTGGTAGATATAGAATATTCTCCCGACCCTGAACACTACCGGCCCGTTTCCCCTAATGTCACGGTCGGAGGATGCTGCTGAGATGATATCGTTTACCCGAACGAGGTAAAGAAAAAAGTTACTGGGTGATTTTCCACGGGGACAAGTTTGCTCAATTTCGGGAGAAATGGCAAGGCAGGATGAGAACGAGGTTCCGAGGATAGTCGTATGTTAAGCCCTTGGGGATCAATAGAGGTTTTCTTTCATGAGTTATCCCCGTTGGGTTTACTACTGCTGAAGTATGATTGAAGAATCAAGGTTGCGGTGGCAAATAGGTGTTGGAACAGCATTATCTTTTGGATGCAATTTGCTAGGATTACAGGATTTATGTAGATCATATAGATGGATAGGAGATAATGCATGATTTTAGATGATTAGTTGAATGACGGGGAGGTCCAGTGATCGTACTGACAAATTTCTAATCTCAGATTCATCAATATCAGACTTGAAACACTTGCTCACTTTAGTTTGACCGAGACTTCTACTCAGATTGAGCAAACAATTCAAAATTAGTCCCTTCTGAAAGACCTCGTCAGGATTTTGCAGCTTTAGTTCTACTCTTGACTTGAAGTCCTGGAGCCTTTGAAAAGACTGGATGTTATTTTTTTTCAGACATGAATTCCACTACGTAGTTATTGATTACTCAATAATTCTTGCCTGGATTGAGATTGCACTCGACTAAACACGTGGAAGCTTACCGAAATTTTGGCCGATTTCGGATTAGAAACAGATTTGGTAGTCGAGATTGATCGACAAGCAAGCCAAACGTTTCAAGAATGATATGGATCTTTTCAAAAGGCTAGAAAAAAGTACTAAAAGATTATAGCAATGAATTGAAACCTGAAATTGGCCTGTTACTTTGCTATTGCCAAATCCTAACTTTTGGATCACTTTCAAATTGAAGTTTTTAGTTCGGTCTCTTATTTGAATTTGCAATTTGCAAACAACAATGTATTATACCGATGTACAAAATCACTGGAGCTCTTCGAATGACTGGAATTTAGAGATTAACTAAGCAACTTTATTACCGAGTAATCAAAGTTTAGGGAGCTCCAGCGTTCAACGACCTCAATCCTTAATCCTCGTACATCATTCAGCTGTACCGGGATGACCTCCGATACCCACTTCGCCAAATAATATTCCTCGAATAATTACCTAGAATAATGGAAAATGATGGTACATTCATACTCATGTATATATCATGCTCTTCCTTCTTCCGCCAAATGAAACAGCTGCTGGGCAGTGTCAATTGTAGTTTCTCGAGGTCGTCTTTCCCAAAGTATCATCTTATACGTCTCATTATCCTTCCATATATTCCTTGTATAAAAAGTGTGTGAGTATGAGGGATCAGTTCTCCTTTTTTTTACTATTTTTTTTAAAGAAAAAGAGATAACTTTTTTACGGGATTCCCGATAATATAAAATGTCTCGGAGATGCTGCCGTGTGGTTTTACGTTAAATCGGTGTCAACGTTTAAATTCGAGTTAAGAAAACTGTAGTTTATTCGTTGCCATACTATTTAATTCAAATCTTAACACTCCAGGGAAACGTGGGTACGCATATTATCGATTTATTGCATTCCGATTGAAATACTGCTTTCATTTATTTATCTACAATCTCCGTAAGAACTTGGGTGAGAAAAGGGAATCGTGAACTGAAAATTCCATGCGTAATGAGATCATACCAGGGGCAGGGGAACGAACGCCTAATCAAACGATAACACCTTTAAGCCATTAAACATAAAAATACTAAAACAAATATTAAAGGTTTTGTATATAAATATATCATAAATTGAGCGCAATTTTAATCAACACATTTTCTGTTTTGTATTTTGATTTCTATATGGTATTGTTTCAGTTATTTTCATATACTGTAACCGAATGTCTGTGTGTCATATTTTTATGGTGATTTTTATATGAATTTGCAGTTATTTTACTGATCAAATTCCCTTGTGTCTATAAAATTTTACATTCAAGGTTTTAATTAAGACGGACCAGAACCTTTAACTCAAGAGAGAAATATAATTTTGAAATAATTGCATGAATCTCTTATTGATGTATATTTATGGATTAAGAATGTATTAATCATATCTTATATTGGAGATAAAATTTGAGAGGTGATGCATGGAGATTGTTCTTGATTTCAGGTGACAGAAATTTTATATTCAACCATTAAATTTTCCGAATCGAATTTTTGAATGAACCAATTGCAGAATTGAAAATTCAAGATTGACCTTACCAAAAAATTTCTAGATTTCTATAACTGGTCAGACAATAGTTTCATTGAATTTCACAGTGCTCATTAATTTCTCGAAATCTAACCTTTCGGTGACGAAATTTCTCGCAATTGCATTGTAATCCAAACTTTCCTACTGAAAAATTCCTCAACTTATCGAACTTAAACTTACAATATCACATTGAATTCTCCTCTAAATTTTGTTAAAAAACAAGAGATTTATCAAAAATTGTGTCAAAAAATTGCACCAATGCAATTGTTAATTCTTCTTTAACACTGTACTGAAATTTTAATTAATATAGAGTTCGAGCATATGTTAAACCCTGATTATCGTTTTCTTTCAATCATTGATGCAACACTCACTTCAAAATATTCGTCAAAAATTTGGTGTAGGCGGTAAATAGCCTGAATTCAGGAACATTCCTCCACGGCAATGTTCCTTCTCAATCCACACCTTTCGCAACGAAGGAATCAAACGTTATTTCGGTCAACTCTGGATGGGAAATTGTGAAGCAATAGACGAGAGATCGCCCTGATCGATGATGAATTAATCTGTCGTATAGCTCTTTACAGGAGGACTAGGACTGCGAACGTGACTGATTGTGCAGTGACAGACACGATTGGAATTGTCGGGATGCGGAGGGACGGTTGGAGGGGGGGAAGGGGGGTTGAACGGAGGAAAGAACATACAAACCGTCGATCGTGACGGAATGGGCACGATCAAAATTCGGACGGGTGGGACCGGGAGAAGGGGTTAAGAGGAACGGGATTAGCAGAAATCGAAGTACGTCATCGGGCCGAGGGAAATGTAGGTGTGAATTTATAACTAATACATCACTGATCGATTCCCAGTTTCCTTTGGTGAGTCTTCAAAATGCAATACTTGTGACAGCCCACTGTATGGGTGGCCAAAAGGATAAAAATTCTGTGATACGCGATTCATCGTATCGTCTCTTTCATCTTGTCCTTTAATATCGGTAAATGGAGATGAACAGAAAAGTAATGGTCCGTATAATGCTGATGGTTCTCACCTTTCTCGATTGGAAATTTGAAGGATACCATCCGAGCAGCATTGATGTACATATTCACTCGTAATTATGTGAATTACGATCGCATTGTTCACCAGCAGAACTGAGGAATGAGGCTCCATTTAGCGAGTTTCAGAACGCGAGTAATTAAATTTCAATCGGGGGAAAAATTGTTAATCGATTGAAGTGAACTTTCATTCATTCTTTTCTATAACGAAGATGAGATAACGATGTATGATTTTTATTTTTCCCCAGCTTTTAATTTTAATAATTGCCGGGGCATTAAAGTACAAATGAAACTAATCAAGCACACCGGGAAAATATTTCTGCAGAAGAAATCGACGAATATTGATGAATAGGAAAGGAGTGGATTTTTTTTCATAAATTGAAAGCAGATGTGTACGATCTGTGGGAATTGTACTCACACGCGACAATGGGGATTAAACTATAGACTTCGGATTCCTCAATCCTGTTGATTCGATTTTTATGAATGATCATCATTGATCTGTCATGCGCAGCGTGAATAGAGAGTGAGCAAATATGGATTTTCAGGATAAATAGGTGAAAAGAACGAAGGGGGGATATATTGTGCACACGTGCGTGAAGGATTTACGCGGGGCGCGAGGAATCCAGGGGGCCAATCGATTTATCAATTTGCCCGCTGTCTGGTTCGACAAATTCATCGCCTTAGGAAGACGTGACGTAACCAAAAAAAATCACGGGTAATCTTGACGACGGGCTTGCTGAGACGTACATGTCATGTAAAGTCACTCGACCGTTAAAGCAGAGAGTTCGCAGGTTCCTGGTTTATATAATAAGATAATGAACCATGAAATGTATGCTGATAAATTTATAGAGAAAAATACAGGACAACTAATTTTGAGTACTACGCACTGTTGTTCCGGTATTTTTATCTCCATGTATTAAGTCTCCCTCATTATGACCTTCTGACGGAAATATGCCTTTGTGTATATTTTTTATGACAGAAACTCTATCCCCCTATTTCCCGTACTTATTTCAACGATTTTTTCACGTTATCAAAATTATCGGGGACAACATGATTGGTTTTGTTAATGTAAACTGGGTTACTATTGAGAAAGAATGAATCACATATTTGGAAAAACTAGTGAGACATTAGAGGTTCAAAACCCTTGCGTTATCTAAAATGTACCTGTTAATGTTTTAACTTGAAGCGCTAATAGTCACATACATTTGGAGATACAAACGTCTTTAAAAAGTTATCAAGAGTGTCTCGCTTTCATATAACAGTTTGTTGTGAACAGTTTTAAGGAATATGTCAATTTCAAATTTTATAGTTTTAAAGGTGAAGGTAAGTTGTATCAGGGCCGACAGATCCCAACAGACATAGCCATGAAATATTGCAACCATCTGCCACAATGGGATCTAAATCATTGAAAATTGAAAGCTTTGAGCGAAGTATGAGACGAGTCTATTGAATTAGAAATGGCGGGAATAAAAAACCTCAGTACACTGCATCGAAAGAAAGGAGGGGACGAGGGATTGGTGCTGGAAGCGATTCGGCAGAAAAAAAGAAAACGTCCCTAGTGAGAGGAGCATGTAGAAGAGAAAAAAATCATCGGGAGACACCAAGGACTCACGAAGGTTTGTTCCAAGTCCTCACTCGGATTCCACCTCACGTTTCGGACTTGGGATTACCGTTTTTTCATTCGTAAGGCTGTTTATCGTTCGAGACACATACCAAAACCCTTCCCAAAAACTCATTCCTCTTTTCATATTTTTCATCGTTATATTCACTCGTCGTATCGACGATCTAGTTTTCCGTTCGTGAAACATTGACTCTGAGTAATCCAGGTGGCTTTGTTGAGTCCAGTCACCATCGGTGAACACAAAAAATGAACGTTTGGTTAATAAAAAAAAATAGAGTATTTAATATGTTTATGAAGACCATCACATCATATTGAAATTCAGAAAAATTGATTTGTCAACTTAGTTCTTCCTTTTTATTATTTTCTGCTTTTTCCATGATGATTAGTTGAAAAATTATTATTATCGGAGAGGCTGTAATTTGTTTTTACGGTCTGAGTGAGAGACGAGAGGGTAAAGTAGATCGTCATTAATTGCCCACATTTGCTGCTTAAATAATGTGATTTACAAAAATTAGGTATCATCCTCAAGCAACGGAAGGCGGTCAGTTTCTCCCCCCTCTCTCATAAAAAGTCTTCGTTTTGAGATTAAACGTTGAAGCCTCAAAAAAATTGGCATTGTGATAATACAGGCTTCTGCCGTGTTATGTATAATTTTTTTCTTTAGATGATCCACACCTAGACAGACCTACAGCAAACTCCATCAAATTTCTATCGCGATATTTACTCCTACAAAGTCCCACCCTCGAGATAATCCTAAATTGTTGTCTCTCCCTTACCATCGTTTTCCACATCTTCCGCTGTCTCTCATCATTTCCCCAAAGAGACTCTCTTCAGTTGCATTGTTACAGTACTACCATCACTTTCCTGATTCCATCTCTGGAACCTCAACGTGTCTGCTATCAAACTCTCGTTTCAACTTAGTCGTGTTTCCCCTCGGCCTCTATCTCCCGTACCTCCCCAAATCCTCAAACTTGAGATTGCGTTACCCAAAAGTTCTCATGCCGCCAGTAGGTCCCCTCCGCCGCGAGTCCGACGCCGTGTTAACCCCGGTATTGCTACGGTGCACTGTACTTTGTGAATATTCTCCTCATTGAATAATATCATCACATGGTCGTATATTTCTTGTGGAACAACTTAAATCTCAACGTACCTATTGTCCTCCTTTGACTACAGTAGGTATTTACTCTGTGCAGAGTGGATGAAAAGCACTTGAGAGTTGTGATCTGTTGGCGCTGACTTCAATCACATCATGCAGAGGCAATAATTCATTATACATAAATAATATATTTGTGAAATACCGTTGTGTATATTTCGTCGAGTTTTTCATTATTAAATTCAAAATTATACTAAGTACACTAACTAAGCCACTGCATACGGAAATAGTTCAGCGCATGCGAGGCAATTTCGTTTCTAACGTATGTAGGGTGTACAGTACGAGCCGTAGGCGAGCCACACACGTTGAGGACGAAATTTCTCAAGTCCTGAACCAAATTTTACGCCACAAACCCTGAAACCGACTAAATTACGCAAGAGGTGCGAAGTACCGAGTGCGTAATCAGCCGATATCACGCGAGAGTTGCATAAAAACTGTTGGATCGAATTAATTGTATTTAATAGTACGGCATTGGTAATTTTTCATTTCTGTTTCGATAATATTTTTCTCTCCCTGAACAATGATTTTATGATGTTAAAAATTATGAGTAATTGTGGAATAAATAGCTACATCATAAAAATAAATTTCTGATTCGTTCAAAGAAATTTCCAACTTGAAGCGTCTGTTGAATTTTACGAACAATAGCTAGAAATAGTTTGCGAAGATCTACTTATTTAAACGTGAAATAGAAAATTTAAAATGATAATAAATGAATTTTTTGATCGAAAAGAATTAGCAAGGCTACACCCAAAAAAGTCAATTTAATACCTACGATGACAAGTTCGGATGGGTAGGCGAGTCAGATTGCCATTCGACAAAATCAAAATACAATGCAATGAAAATAAAAGAGGAGCGTAATAAATTTCCAGATTGAATATTTAAAACAAAGGTAATAATGATATCAAGTGAGAAAGTAATTATTAATTCCTCTTTCATAAAAATGACGACAACAATAATTGCAATAATATTATTATTGCCTTTATATTATCAAGACATCTGCAACAATATACCTTCTTCAGATATTATTTATAATAATCATTATGGCTTGTCCATCGTCATAAGCTTTAAACTGTTTTTCATTTCATCACAACAGCACTCACTCCAGCACAATGGTCGAAATATTGTTTCAGGAGTGACCATTTTGCTATCGCTCACGGTGTTCCTGAATCTAGTAGCTGAGACCCTGCCACAGGTCTCCGACGCAATACCCTTGTTAGGTACAAAGAGTTTTATAAAAAAACAAAACAATTTTTTTTAACTAGGAAATTTTCTTGTGTTCATAACCAGCAATTTTGACTTACATATTCATTGATGTCATGAAATATTGTTTGTGGTCGGATGCGTCAAGTTTCGCGTATGTTGAGAGTATTGAAGAATTTATTGAGAACTGTGTGTGCATGTACTGGCGTTAACGTCTTTGTGGAGAAATGTTTTTCAAGTTAAGGGGTCTACCGAGAGAGAAGTTGAAGCAAATTTATCTATAAAATTTCAACTAATTACTGCATGAATAGCAATTGTTGGGAAAATAGCAATCAATCGAAAATACTTTTTAGGGGAAATGTTTTAAAGTGACGCAGTGGCCGGATTTGTGTGGGGCATTTTGTAAAAAGAGAGAAAAAAAAGATTCCTGCAGTCATTTTTTAAGGACCCGCGGATAAGTTTACGGATTTAAAACATACTGAATGACGTTAAAGAAATTTCGAAAGTGGAGAAAAATTCACTCTGTATTTATGCAAGCAAGAGCCGTAATAATTTAAATAACTATTATTTTCATTGTATTCTATACATTTTTTCTCACATTTGATGCCTTTTTCTTACAGCCCTTGTGAAATCAAAGTATTCAGTTCACATGTTTCCGCCACATAGAGTCGAAAAACCCGGCAAATAATTCCTCCCCTCGATTATTTGATTTATTGGATAATTATCTTTCAACTTCTCTCTCCATGTGAAAAATCTCGTGCGGCTCCAAATCAAATCCGCCATGACTCCGCGATGAAATCCTGTATTCTTCCCTGAGAATATGCGTCGGATGGAATAGAAGAAAAGAAATGGAATCGATGAAAACAGGAAGCTTTGCCAAAAGAATGCTGGGAAAATGTGAACGTGCCGCGGCACGAAAAACTTTGAGGTTTGCCGTGAGTGTTCGCGCGTCTCGGGAAATAAAAGTTTTCTGTTAGTGATAATACGCTTGAATATAACCCATTGGAATAAGATGAGAAAAAACGTAAGAATCGGAATTGAAAGCCGAAAACACGCAGAATGTAACCGTGAATTTGAACGTGCTGTTGTTTTTCGGGGAATATCGAGCGTCGCGAGGATCGTAAAATGAAACGAATTCACCAATATCCATAACTATTATTTTTCTCTCCACGTCGTTCAGTATACCCATCCACTACTGTTCAGTTTTGTCACACACGTAGTTGAGTTTCACTGTTCACTAGTGTCAGGTGGCTTGAATTATGAGGGAGTTCTCGTGGTTAACAAAACACGGATGTATTCGAATGCACTCTTGGTGGGCTATTTTTCAATGCTGAAAACGGCGCAGCAGTTATGCTCAATCACTTTGAAATTGTTCAAATGGGCAGTTTGATGCGATTTATGAGTCTTTCAAGGGGCATTAAGACTTGATCAGTTAAAAGGTGAGCATTAGCCCTTGCCTCAACTATAGTAAGGAGATAAAGTCACTAGGAATAGAGGAAGAAGAATTGCTAGTTCGTAATCAATTAATTTCAGGCTGGAAATAATGACAAATCTGTATAATTCGAACGGAACTCAATCCAAAGTTTATACTCTTGATGATGTAGCTGTTAAAAAATCGCCAAACCACACGTTTATTAAAAAATGATGCAACCCACCATAATATCAACGTCAACCTGGTCCAGTAAACATAAATTGCGTCTTTAGCTGTAGCTAAACCTACACTCCAACGGCGCGTTCTTGCCTTAAGTATACTTTCAATACAAACAGAAGTGGGTTTTGTTCTCGCAACACGATGTATAACAAAAAAGACAAAAATATATTAAATGTAACAGGAACGATCTAATAAGCGTCAGCCTTTCATGGTCCGACGCCATTCGTGGAGAGGAAATTAAGCGTTGCTGGAATTTCACATCTGGTTTTGTGACCCCACAGGAAGCAAACTGGCGGGCATGATAGAAGCATAATTTCGTAATTATTCGTGACAAGGCCGTTTACTTCCCCTTTTATTTGCTTTGCACTGCTTTTATAGGAATTTATTTCGTGGAGACACTTGCATTACTTCTTCTCTAAATATTCATGGTGGTATTTTACTACCGCCCATCAATTTGAAAAAAACTATGCATTTTCTTGCGAGGCGATTTTTTAGTATCATCCGTAAATTCGCCGAGGGAGGGTATTTTTTATGGAACGGCATATTTTATTTATGAGTAGAAGAAGTTTTGCTAAAAGTTTTTTCATTACTCACGATTTATCCAACTCTTTCGTAATTTCGTGAATTTAAATATATACGTAGATCGCGGTTTTTTGTGCAAAATCCGAATTTTCCATTGACAATTTTGAGAATATAGTAGAAATTTCAATATTGATACACCACATGATTCCCAAAACTCACGAGCATATTTCAATTAGAACTTCAGCGCTGAGAATAGAAATTCCCCACAATCTTCTGCGAGTTAACTGTCAATAAATGACTAATAATTCGTTATTTAGGATTTAATAATTTTTCTTTGCATGAAAAATAATGAACATAGTAGATTCATTTTGTACAAAAAGCTATGAATTTTTTTCTGTTCCATCCGTGCAGAACAATCCTCCGGAAGAACGGGCAATTCATGTCATGACGTGCGTTCCTATCGTATTCTAAGAAGGACAACATCGATATATATCGATATCTCGAAAGTCTGTCACGCTGATTCCTTATTCGTTCACAGCCGTCGAGGCAGCTGATTTGAAATTTTCAATTTTGATTGTGACAATTACAGCGTGCCGCATCGCGCGTTCGGCCTCGTAACGAGAAAATTATCAAATAACTGGAAACACGAGATCGAAAAAACTAACAACTGACAAAGAGTCAATCCAAGCTGCAGTTTCGTCGTTCACTTCCAAATAATGGGTCATATCGTGAATCATCGACTGTGAATTGCAACGGGGAAAAAAACAAAGTGCGGTTGAAACCGCGATGACCGCTGGATTGCATTATCAAACAAGTCGCTTGAACGTTAAATTGAGAGGAAGTGAAAAAAAAATCGGATTTTTTTCATTCAGCAATGAAATTGCGGCTTCGGGATAGATTTGTTGAGTGCCTGTGAGCGAGGAATGGATAATCAAATTATTCAGTTCAAATTTCATGATGAATATGTACTTTCTGCTCCGCATTCTAGATCAATAAGTATTAAGTCTATTATGTTGGAACAGAAAAATCTGTCTAATGCTATTATTTCAAAAGTCTATCGTTTCTTTCGTAACTTCGTCTTTCTGCCTGAAACGTATACATAGTACTGAATATTTGGGTTGGTTTTTTGGAAGATTCATCGACCGCATATCGATTTTTTTTTTATCTGAATTCGATAACAATTGGAATATTTTCTTGCATTGAAATCTTGAACTAACGCGTCTCACTTTAAAAATCATTCGGATTTTTCCATGTTTGGTCTTACAATCCTGGAAATAAAAACTTACATTTCCCTATCCATAATAATAATAAAATATTCACTCCAAAACAATTTGTGAATTCATCAAGTTCGGTTCGTAACCGTTTGTAGTCTGACTCATCTGCTCTCTTCCGGCTACTTTCCAAACAAATTAACTGCAACGAATTTGTTCTCCAGAACTTCTCCACAAGCTCGTTCCGTGTTGAAGAAAGCGTGAAATTGTGCGGAAAACCGAATAGAAAGGCTCCCATCGAAGATGTCAACCAAAGTAACTACCAACGGTATAGCTGGACAAAGAAAATTCTTTCGTAACCCGCTTTTCCGCAGAAAAAAACCTCCTTCATCGAACACAAATATATGCTGCATACATGAAATTTTCCCCTTTCACGTAAATTAATCGGATTTCGTTAAAATGAATGAACTTATTATTGCTACGAGTTTGTGACAGACCATCCATTCAATATACCAATATTTCATAATAACGTTACCCAAAATCCGATAATCCATTTGTGACATTCGCATTTCTTTTGGTATTCTAGAATGAATAAAATATAAAGATCTTCGTTGAAATGGAAAAAAGAGTGCATAAAAGCTACCAACAGCAGAAGTGAAACTTGGCCAGTTTGGAATTCAAATTACTCTAATATGGGCTCAAAAAAAAGTTCTAGGAAGGTCCTGGCGACAAGTGAAGAAAGTACTTTCCGTTCCGAGAGGAACGAACAGATATTTCTCTCTCTCTCGGCTGATAATTCTGTCCGTTAGTAAGGGTACTTAATTTTACCTACCTAGGTCAGAAATATGCTATTAAGCCAGTACAAAGGTAGTTTTGACCTGACGAGAAATTTTACACTTGTTCGATGTTCTAAAAGTACTGGTTGCGAGTGGTTGACTCGAAGTTCGTGGTTACTTGAAGCAAGTACCAAGGTTATTGGCGACAAGCGCAGAAAGTTTCAAATTTAAACATAATCTTAAATGCAATCTGTTTTTTTATTCTGAGTTTTAGTGATTAGAGAAGAAGAAGTTTTAACAAAAGTCGGTAATAAAGGGGGAGGACTTCTCGCATTGAGGGCTTTCTATGGGAAATAAATTTTCTTGTACGGAGCGGATTTATCCGTATAAAAGGGATCCAAATTTTGACTATCAAATTTTTCATTAAACATATTCAAGTCCCAATTTCGCATTTTCAAGTTTTTATTGCAAATTTCATATTTTAAATTTTTGAAATTTCACCTTTGGCGCAACTAAATCACCTTCGCATAAATAAATTCAATCCCAATAATAGAACCTCTAATTCGGCACCTACAAGAAATAATTTCACTACTTGCAAAAAATAAATCATCAGCGGAAAGTAACCCGATACTTCTCGTAAGGCACTCAAATTACTTGTGACCAGTATTTTTTGGACTTTTCGCAAGTAATATGCTCCAAGTAACATTTGGTATAGGCCGCCAGTGCATTGTTTGGTATAAATTTTTCGTAGCTAAGACACCAACGAAACATTCACTCATCAAGCGGCATGTCGTTTCCCAGCATTTCACTCGTTTCGAGAAAATCCACATGGGGCAAGCAGTGCTGCTCACTATGCGCCCCTCGCTCGCGCCGCTCATAGTACCCATTCCCCTGAAATCGTTTCACGAATTTGTGACACAGGCCGTGCCGTGTTTTCGGCTTACTCTACCGAGCCTTTGAAGCTTCGCTTCAAAAATATCAGACACACAGTTTTGTTCAGTCGAAACGCATTATTTCTCTGTGTGCACCCTCGATAGTCACGAGCAGTCGAGATAAATTCGGCGTCCTGAATAATCAAGCTCTCGGCCGATTGCTTCTCGAACACGTCCGTGAGAGCTGGCTGGAAAGTTGCTCCGCAGGCGAGCCTAGGAAAAAAAGGAAAACGTGAGAGTTCACGGGCAGAGTTGTATCCACTGCAAATAGGGCAAAAAGTCCTAACAGAGGAGGATAGGAAAAAAGCACAGCATTTTACCGACGTGGTCTCCAGTGTATGTAGTCGAGAATCGAACGTTCTACCAATCGCACGGAGGCAATAAAAGAGTTCACATGTGGAGTAAACAGAGTCGAGTTTGACCGAGCAACCTCATGCGGGAGTACTATCAGGCATACACACCAGTCACGTACGGATAACATTTTTTTTTTCCGACGTTAAGAACCTATCTCTTGTGTCTGCCTACTTGGATTCTACATAAGGCATGAGACTGCATGATTTCCCTGCGATGCCGTTGCCTGTGGCTTTCACGTTTATCCAACAGGGAGAAATTGTTTTCATCTTATTTATTGTCCCACTGTCCGACGAGGCCTCCGCCGAGAATACAAATGTGCTCACCTGCTTTAACTATCATTTTTTCAAGAGGCAAAGTGCCTCGCAAACTCTATCCAATGTTTAGAGTAAAAATAGAGATTTTCGAAGTTTTCCATTCCCAAGAATTTTTGCCATATTGGAAAATAGGTGAATTATTCGTAACTGTGAAGCTCTGGTAGTTTCATTAAAATTAGATCGTACGATTTTCCTAGGGCGGGATCGAAAATTTATGCAAAGCTAACAGTAGAGAATTTGTTTATGGTATTTAACGTCCAGTCTGCCTGTCGAGAAGGAATATGTATTCACCTCCTTTCTCCATACTTTTCACGAGCCAAAATGCCCTGTAAAGCCAATCTAATGCCTAGAAAACTTTTCCATCGCCTAGCAACTTTCCTCTCATTTTCCAACCTCGCTCAGACTAGTTTTTACAGCCTTATCCCTCTCTCGATAGTTCTTCGCAGTTTCAATTCTGTTGCGAGACTCAGGTCATTCACATCGATTCCCGAAGAGATTTAAAATCAGGGAGAGGAGATGGAGCTCAGTTGTACACCCACCGGCTACATCCGCGGCTTTTCATACGTAAGAGGATGAAACCTACGTTTCTCGAGAGCCACTCCATCCCCCAGAAATGTTTAAATGCGTCTTATTTCTATTCACTACTTCAAGTACCATCCGTTGAGTACTTGAGATCGTCATTGCTGAAAATTCTCAATTGATAACATCTTCGGTCGAGAGGGTAATCACTTGGGGCAGCTTGTCTACCGGATTACGGGATATTTTAGTTGAAAGGATTTTAGAATTTTTTCGAGGAAGTCCATGTAATCTTCTGCACTTTTTATCGAACGGAGAGTTTAAAATTCAAAAGAGACTCAACGATTGAACAAATTTTGTAAGAAATTTTCATAAAATGTTTATAAAAATCGAAATTCTTAAGATATAGACAACAAATTTGGACGAATGAAAAGAGTGAGGTGTAGAAAAATTATCAAATCGTATTACGGAACTAATAAATTTTCTCTTGCTGACACATTTTTCGATTCGGGTTCTCCAGAATATTTAAATTCTTTAAAAGTGATATTTCATTTTAAAAATTCCCATAAATTCACTCTACCAAATTTCGCAAGTGATTATTCCCTCGTCTTCAACCCCTCCCCCTCTCCGCCATCCGTCCATCCTTCATTCACCACTTGAAGATATAACCATCGAATATCTTTTGACGGATAAATTGATTTTGTCATCCCTCAAAGTGAGGGAGAATTTCCAATGGAAGCAATCGTGAATTGGTTAACTGAGAATTTCGCATTCGAATCGAATAGGATAAAAATATATAGCACATGAATATTGTACAGTGCACGAATAGATTGAATGGGAAATATTGTGGGGTGTTGATGAAATTTCACAATGAAAATAAGAATTTGGGGGTAAAGGAAAAAATATTCAAAGTTACAATGCGATATCGATATGCGGTCGATGCCGAGTGGCTGGGCTTCTACGATGGACATTCATGGATTCACAGCAATTACTTCCGATCGCGATTGGAACAATCAAAATTGGGATCAAAGTTCGATTCGCCTGGGCGTCGGCAAAATCGGATAGAGTCAGTGGGTGGGGATGAGAAATTGGGGCACAGAGCAGATTGAAAGTTGAATACACACGGCCAGACTGTATTGCAATTCTCGTGATGGACGTTTAACTCTTCATCAAGTGTTGTTTCTCTAACATTTTTATTTCATTTCTCTTCTCTCACATTATATTTTGTTGACTTGATTCAAATTAGTCTCGCTACTTTTTATTACCTATGCCTATCTTTCAGCATCTTTCGTTTACATAGGCGTATGTCTCGGCTGTTGCTTCACTGTCGCTTATGTGCTACTCTTCCAATTAAATATACTTGTATCAGCATAAACATATATATCGTGTGGATAAAATTTTGGGTTAAACATTCATAAATATTCAGATTATTTCGCTTGGTATGGATGGTGGAAATAAACACGAATGCACGCACGAGTTTTAATAAATTATGGATTTTAAATGGGTTTGAGAGTTTATGTGTCTTCAGTGAGATATATACTATTTACTAGCAGATGAGGAGTTTTCAGGGGTGTTTCTGGGACAATTAAAAGCGCCTCGATGTAATTCTTTTAAGTAACCGTTACACCGTTGGATTATTTTCATTTTCAAAAGTTCTGAGGAAACAGCGGGAAAAAGTAGGAAATTAACTTCAACTTTGGACAACAACAAAAAATTGATTGTCCATCGGGGTGGGAAAGTTTCACCGATAATGCCCGGATATTATGAAGATTGTGCAATATACAACACGCCAACACCACTCAAACCTCATACATTCAAAATATTCAGCTGTTCATCTTTGATGGAATTTTTAACCTCATTGTGAAAATTCAATATCACATGTTCACCGGAACTTTCTGTAAACTACACAATTCGAACCCCTATTACCAGAACTATTACAATTTCAAATAATTCGAATTTTATAACAGGTCAAATTATCAATTGATTACAGATGAAACAAAAGACGAGAAAAATTAAACAACTAAAAATTATTTTTTCATGTCATGTGGTCCGTTGAAGGAAATCAATTTGTTTAACTAGCGAAATTGAACCTCGCAATATGCAATCCTTTACTTGAGACTTTCTACTTTAAAAAATCTTAACTTGAAACTTTGAAAAGTGTCAATTTCATATTTCCCGAAGTTTCAATTTCATTGGTAAGTCACAAATTAAGTTGTTTCTTCGATATAGGAGACAAACTTTTACGTCGAGATGAAAACAAAAGCCAACTGGATTCCAACATGGAGGACATTCTACAATAATCCCGGTGGGTTATTAAGGTTATACAATGTGCAACACTCGAATGTCGCACTAAGCTCACAGATTAAAAATATTCGGTTATTCGTAGTTGAATATGCTTTGCACAATGTCGGGGATCCTTGTATCGTTCGAATTTCAGGTTGCCGGATATTTTACACAAAGCACGGGCAGAATGCAATTCAGGAGGAAGGACGGGGGTGCGATCACGAACATTGAACGTGGTTACATCGGCAAGAGATAGAGAGCGAGACAGAGAGAGAGAGAGAGCTTAAGGGAAATATATACGCATTGTATACACGGAGATTCAGAGCTTTCGAAACACTATGAAAGTTCCGGTATTACAGAGAGAAAGGCGAACGGGGGGAGGGATGAGTGGCGATGAGTCTTTCTGAGGCATAACCGACACTAATTTTTCCGTGCGGCAGTATATAGAAACGCAGAGTATGGACGTTTGTCCATTATAGGACCCAGTGGCGCGGTGTTAAATGCGGACAAGCTGGTGAAGCACTTCGGACAAGATGAGAAGAAAATAAAATGGAAAAGAGAAGAGCGGGAGAAAAATGTGACGGTAGAGAGGTCATGACCCAGGGGCTTGCAGCGCACGGAAAATATCGTCGATCCTTATACCAGAGAAAATTCAATTTTACCGGGTCAAAATTTATTCACTCTCGGAGTTAAAATGAAATTTCAAGGTACTCAAAGATAGAGATTGAAGACTTGGTGCACAGATTGCGGCCGGTTTAGTGGAATTAATCGCGGACAATTCTAATTTCGGCCGTTATGGTAGTTGAGGTTCTTTCAAATGGGAATCGAGTGCCGAGATATCTTTACCGGAGTTTTCGAAATGACTGTAAGCACTTTTTTTTAAAACATCGACTGAAAGCTATTTGGAGTACAAGAAAAGATCAAGAAGATATCTCAACGGAACAATTTGCGAACATTGTTAGACGAGTATGCGTGAAATTTGTATTGTGTATGTGAATAAAAAATCAGTTGAATTTTTGAGTATTCATAAAATTGTAATATTCAGAACAGTAAAACTTGTGGAATATATTGGCAATTCTGATGACTAATAAAAAAAATTATCTTGAATCTTCAATACACTGAAAATCCAGTTCAAGGTGATGGTTAATGTTGATAATGAGCTTGAATATTTCATATATCATTGAAGATTAAATAATAATGTAACATGAGCAATCCAATTATCATAAATTTTCACGTTAAGTTCGGGAATTCATAAACGATTTGACATTTAATTCAATTCCAATTCGCAGAATTGAAAATTCAAATGAAGTTATTGCTAATTATAGTACATAATTTTTTATCACTATACGAAAATATAAATTTACGCTTCCAAATTTTTGTGGAGTGTTCAATAGCAGTAAACTAGAGTCGTTTAGCAAATTCGATAGTTTTCTATAAAATTTTTTCATGTAATATCTGAATTTTTTTTAAGCGAAAAACTTTCCTGCCTTTGCTGTGAACTACTTCTTCTGATCTATCACTTCTCGAAATATTCTTAAAGGAATCACTAAATAACTAAACAGAAATCATTAACATCTTGGGAATTATTTCTGCTTTGACTTGTGAAACCCCTTTAAGTTCCGTTGGGAAAATTGAAAAAAAAGTAGAAGATCGTTTATTCGATCTGCAAACTTCATCCGTCATTTGTACCAGTAACTTCGTGAAATTCAGCGTGGTAGTGGGTTTCGCAACTTCTCGAACAACATAAACTCGGCGATAGGGTCGCTTAATGGAACAAGACAGAGAAACTGTCTAGCTGGAAGATTCTACTTAGCAGTAATATGATATTTCAGGGTTAATTACGCACTCGAGTTCACAACCAATTGGAATTCTCGACAGTGACCAAGAGGGTAAAGTATGCGAGTGTCGCGCAGATCGATAAGTCAGGCATTAGATCTTACTCATAGATCTGCAAAGTTCCCTGTTTTTTCGTACTGAAAAAAATGAAATTCTGGATTGTTTAATGAAACTGACTTTTCCGGTCCACATTCAAATGAGAATTATAGAATATTATGAGAATTCAGGCAAAAAATTTTTTGAATCTTCAATTCGCTGAAAATGTAATTGAAGATGGTGGTTAATTTTACGAAGAGGTTTAAAAATACCAGATGTCATCAAAATTTTACTGGAGACCTTAAATTTGAGACGCTCACTTATGAACTAGACACTTCCAAAGTTTCAATTTAAGATGTTAAAATCTGAAAATGCGAATTTTTTGGGAATCATTGATATTCACTATAACTTTAAGCTACCAGCTAAACCAATGAAAGAAACCGAATTCAATTCTATAAAGTTAACGGAATTAAAAATATTGTAGTAAAACAATTTTCCCAGCGCGCTCTGTCGAAAAAGTACTTTTTCGACACATTGAGATGAAATAGTATGTTTCGTAACAAGTGAAAAAAAATGGTTTTTGGCGAGTGGGAGGTTCATAGCACGAGCCGAAGGCGAGTGATATAATCCCGCGAGTCAAAAACCACTTTTTTCACGTGTTACGAACAATATTTTTCATCTCAATGTGTCAGAAAAGCACCCTTCACTCACTCGACGCGAAGCGAAGAGTGACTGCAAAGTTAGTTTCCCGACACAGCGTGAAGAGAAATATTATTCGTAATTCCTGAAAAAAGTGATTTTTAAATTGTGGGAGTATATCACCTTCTGCTCGTGATATAACTCTCCTACTCGCCAAAAAACATTTTTTTTCACTTGTTACGAAATATACTATTCCACTAGTGAAACACTTGAATATTGACAATCGACCTGTATAAGAGATGTGCCAGCGGCAAACACTCGCCCATGATTAATTAGCGATTTAATTATCGGTGAAGTAATTAATTAATTCAGCACTGAATGACGTGTCGATCTTCACCCAAATGGATAAATAATTCCTTTCACGGTATATTATGCGAATTTATGACATAATTCTCAATATGTGCAATGCATTTTATTCCCGCGGGTCTGAATCACCCCTCAATAGAAAGTAAAAACATCCCTGAGGACGGAGCTTTCATTTAATATCGACTAGTTTAATTGACCTTTGAGTGCATCAGACCTACCCTAGTTTCTTGGTATCTACCTTACACGGAGAGAAAAATCAATGAATTTTTATAGTGGAATTCCGAGAAAAATTACTGTGCTGCACTACAATCTCGGCGCAAACTGGAGGCCTAAGAAAAATTACTATGCCGCCTAGTAAAATTTCTTTATCGGCTTAGGAAAAAGTCTACATTAACCTC
>JAPYZM010000461.1:0-31377 GCA_030522845.1 Psyttalia concolor | reverse complement strand
AAAATCACTAAAAATGAAAAGTTAGAGGCTATATCGATCGGAAATTTCCTCAGCTTTCCAAATCCGTTCGAGTTTTGGGGCTACGCCTGATAGTTTTCACGAAATCGGCAGAAATTCAAGAATTTCTCGAAAAAAAAATGAAAATTCAGCTGACAACTGACGAGTAGAAAATCACCAACTGCTCGTCTAAAATGAATTCCATCCCTTCGCCCCATCCCCTCGCTCGGCCTAATCCCCCTAACAATTCAATTAATTCTTCAAAAAATAACTCATAATTTGCATTGATCAAATTCTCTAAAAACCCTCCAAATGACAATTGACTTAAATTAAAATGATTAAAATTGAAACGGTGGCCATGTGTTGAAGTCATTAGCCGCGCGAAACAGGTGGAAGTTACCCCACCGTAACAAACCCAGCACATTGAGCCAGTTTTATTCAAAGCCATCAGTCCCGACAATTTAAAAAAAAAAAAAGAAAAAACAAAAAGCCAATAAATAAAAAAAAACAGCACTTGGTCTATCGGGAGAGCGTTCAATGCGCCGAGTTACCCCAGCCTCCCACGTTCAACGGTCTCTCGACGGGTTTCTCTGTCAGGGAGTCTGGACAACCCGGGGGAGCATCTTTGTTGGTCTCACCCTCTCATCCAGATACCAGACAACCCAGTCTGGATTCACGTTATAACGCGTGCCATCGGCCAGCATCAACGTCCGTGGCCAACGTATTTGCTCCCTCGTTGCTTTAGCATTCTCATGTGTACATAAGTGAATATACATAGCCTGGTGAAACATATAGGGCTGGGGGGGGGGCATGTATACCCAGGCGCTAACGAGTCATTGTTACTCCCCTCCTTTATTTCACTCTGACTCTTTGCGTAATCGAACTTATAACTTCTGTTTTTGAAGTAATTCACCAATGTCGTCCAGCTGTTATTAAATTTCGGCCTCTCAAAAATCCCAAATCCCCCTCATTCCCCTCCTTAATCCGATTTTATTCACAACAATTACCTTTGATATCAACAAACGTAAATAAATTCAGACGAAAATAAATGAGACGATTTAAAAAATCGATTAAAGCCGAGAAAATCAGATTTTCAAGTGGAAAAAATCCCCTCCCCCTCGATTCCGCAAAATTATTTATCAAAAAACCCCCCGGGCGGGCGGGGAGGGAGGCGGAAGGTCGATTGACCAATTGTCCTCACTTTCTTTACCACCAATGACTCGACGTATAGGCAGAACTATTTTTACCAGCCCTCGAGAGGGCCCTTTTTCGGGTGGAGAAAATTCATAACACAATTTCCCTTCTGGAAGGAAACTGCTGTACGCCAGCAGTTAATATTAAACGTACATACACGAAATTAGTTGGCGCCACCATATGGTGTACCAAATGAGCGTTAGATCCCCGTACACTTCGTAATAGTGACTGCACACACCCGGTGTCTACACTCACTCACTCACTCTCTCTGTCTAGATGTATGTCGTGCTCATCGGGCCGCAACTATCGAGGAAACACCGGTTCAACATACTTGACATTATATTCCCTATTCAATTAACGGGGGAGGGCTGAGGGGATGTCTAAGAAATTGTCTAACACCTTTGCTGGAATTAAAAGAGAGGAAGAGCGAGAGAGAGTTGGAGAGGGTCTCGTTACGTCGACTAAGTAAATCACTGGACCTCTCGAGGCGCGCGGACATCAATTGCAATAATCGGAACTAATGCCCTTTGAATAAAATAAAAAATATTGTCGAATGAGTTCAATAAGAAGGTCGCACAATTTTTTGACATGAGAAATCACAAAAGTTGTTCAGTTTGAATTCAAGGGAATCGTTGAATGCTTTTCAAGAGCACCGAAATCACTTGGCAATGGGTGTTCGCCAAAATGTACATTATGTACTAGCGAAAAGAAGAGAGAGTACTTGCACTGGGGGGGGTAAGTCGGAGGGACTGTGGTTGTTCGGCCGGTCTTCAGTATTACCGGGAGAGTGAGTGCACGAGAACGAGGGGTGAGTCGCAGCCGGCACGCGCCCAACGAATTTTTCATCCAACGGATCTATACATATACATGGAGACGATATACACCTTTTCCGTGGCTATTGACACCCACTTAATCTTATTCATTTGGTTTTTCCATTTACATTCCAATTGCTGGGTTTTTGGGGGATTTTTAAGCTGGGATTAATATCTCTTGACTATCCGATTTCCTTATTTGAGATTTTTGTCATGCCGGGAGAATTTTTAAGTCTAATTGGGTCGAGCGGTTGAGGGGTAAATATTTAGAATTTTTCAATTGTTGGAAATTCAATTTTTTTTAGGCCAGAAAATTTTGCGCTACATTTTAAATAGATAGCACCTTTACAGAGAAAAATGTTGGATAAAAATTAATAAATATTAATTGTTCTGTAAATTTTCGGGCCTGCCACGAAAAAAATCTGCAAAAATCTCGTAATTTTTTGGGGAAGTGGAGAATTTTTAAAAATTGCAAGAATTGTTATTTAATAAAGAATGAAAATTGTTGGATGTTTGAAAATTCGTACAGAACGTTCCCGAAAAATTAAAGGCCCCCCTTACTGGGACTCATGGCCAGCCAGGAGACCCGGGACGGATTCCTAATTTTTACGAAGCAATCGTAGGATTGACGCGACGACAATTGACAATTTTTCGAAAATTTTACTCTCCTCCCAGATTGTCTTCCAACGCGCAATTCTCAATTCGCAATTCTAATGTTGATTGTTAATATACTTTAGCATAAAAATTCTTCAGAGTCGCTCCATCCCCTGATAAATAAAAATATTTTTTCCCAGGAGAAACACTTCATCCTCCCAGCGATTCCCAACATTTCCGATGTGATCCATATTCATAAAAGTTGAATTAAAAAAAATCCACTAAATTATTCCCTTCTCCAATCGATAAAAAAATCCCGGCACATTATACTCGCCGTCTTTATCATTACGAAGAATAAGTTGGCGAAGAAAAAAAAAAATAGAAGCGAGTGAGGAGATAAAAAGAAAGTAAAGAATGGGTAAAGTTGGTTCAACGGAGAAGAATGAAGACCAGGAATAAAAAGTTGATTAGCAATTCGGTCCCGCGACCGTTAAGGGTTGCTCTCCCGTACATGTACACCAGAAAAGACTTACGTAAATGTTGCGGGACCTGCATTACCGGCCCTACGGGATATGCTAATTCCCAAAAATAAAAAAAGGTCCCGCAATCGTCTCAGTCGTACGTCTGTTCATTCTGTTAACTTGTTCTCGGATGTTATTCATATTTTCTCGTCCCCGAATGGGAGAATTGTCGTAGTTCAAACTTATATAAATCAGGTAGTCTGATAAATCCGGCGCCCGTGCTTTTTCAAAAATTCTCCCCCCCCCCCCACAGCCGTAAAACCCGAAATTTTTCGTCAAGTTTAAATTCCCCGAAAATTTTCGCGGAAAGTGATTAAAAATTGCGAATACAGTGGGAAAAAATAATCAACAGCTTCAGTGAATATCTGGGACTCAAGGGATGTTGAAAGAAAAATTTTAGGGGAGGCCCGAGTGGTTTTAAAAAATATTCAAGACCAGGGGAGACTACAGGAGAGCACAGCCCGACATTTTCGTGAAATTCGTTGCAATTTTAACCCCCTAATACTCTTTATAGTTCTTTTGAGGATTGAGGAAAAATAGAGACATGAAAAGTCAACGTCTCCATGAACAGAATTATGAACAGGTGAATAAACCAAGCCATAAGGCATTTCCACCTTGCGTTACATGGACTCGTGCCTACGTTTTCCGTTGGACACAAGCCACACTAGTTCAACGAGCCGAAACGCCTGCATACGGTGCGCTTGTTATGATACGTTTGGGGGAAGTTTTTCAAATTGTGGGTAGATTGGATCGATCTAACTGTGTTAACAGATCGAGGAAGCAGATGATAAGATATGTCAATGGGCCCTATTACAAACACTAATCCCTAGTTTAATTATTTCCTCTGGGCGCAATGAGAGTGTCAAGAAGTCGACAAATGCGTCGATTGAATGACTTATGGTCATTTCAATTTTAAATAACAGGTAGAGAAATATTTAATAAAAATTCACCAGCGAAAAGACATGAGAGTTGCGTCTGGCCAGGAGATCCAGTGAATTTTTCGTCTAGGGTATAATTATCCTTGGAATTTCCGTTAAATTTTATCCCTTTGAATAAAATTACGCGAGAGTTTACAGAGCGTTACAGATTTATTCCCTTCAATTCCTATAAAAATTGACTGGAAACAATTCGGGTCTTAATTTTTATTGAGTGAAAAAAATTATTGGAAAATGTTCTTTTAGGAGTGAACGAGAATAAAATGGAAATTTGAAGAATAAAAATTCCCGGAGTAGTTGAGTATTCATTGAAACGAGGAAGCCCGGAAAAAGCCGTCAATTGCAAAAATAATCTGTTAATATTGCAAATGATAAACGATGTGAGAGACAGTTTGGCAATTTTTTTTCATTTCGGTACCTCCCATTGTGAACTGAAGAATTGTGCTCTTTAAACTTTAAATGTCTGTCCCTTTAAATTCACCGAGTGTATCGGGAGACAGTTGAACTGAATGGCGAAGAAAAGAGGCAAGGAAGATCGAAGGGGAGAAGAGCAGACGCATTCACCCCTCCAAAAGTGCACACCCTTCGACAAAATATGTACGATACGGTGTTCAAAGATCACTCGCCTTCTTTTTTTTTTCTTTTTTTTTTTTTTTTCAAACTCTATTCTTCTTTTTTGCTGAAAAGATCCCCTAAATTTTGCGACAGTTCCACCAGATGTTGATATCAAAAGAATAGCGGCCAACTGAAGAAGCCAGATTGCGAACATTAATCTGAGTTATGAAGAATGGGAATTCAATTTTTAACGCGAGTTATAATAATTCAAAATATTTTGCAATTCGAGTGTAACTATTTCGAGAAGTCAAAAATTACTCTAGAGTATTTGAGTTGTTACTGATAAAAATACGAGAGAATGAAATCTCAACCCGAATTGTCTCGACATTTTATTTAAAATTAATGAACTTGTGAAATAATTAGTGAGTGTAATTAGAAAAAATAATTTGGGGAGAGAATACGAGGCATTTTCTTGATTAAAAAAAATTGCTGACAGTTTTTCCTAGGCTCACTCAATTGAAATCAAATATTTTTAATTCTATAGGAAATTTATAGATTGACTGATGCGGTTAAACAAAAATTAATGATCTCAACAGCTGATTAGAGCTAACGGTCTTTCCTCTCCCGGTTGAGAATAAGGGTAGGTCAGTGGCCCGGGAGGGCATTTCGCGTATACCTACGACACACACAGACACCCAGGCCCATCCAGAATGAAGAAGAACCTGAGAGCGTTGGACGGCTGTGTGTGTGAGGGTTTCCCTGGCAAAAAGGGGCGCCGGGGACAGCCACCCATAGTGAGGGGCAGGTGAGCACCTGGTCTTCAACCCGGCTAGCACGAGCTACTTGCCCGCTCCCCCCCTCTCTCTCTCACTCCAGAGAACCCCGAGGGGTTCTCAGCCCAGTCCCTGACCCTCAAGACCATTTAATTGTCGATAATTAATCCAAACCCTTCGGCCCCAATTTTTCGCAGATTAATTTCGACAATTAGTGGAATTGTCACTCGTTGGGCTTTACGAGGGGTGTAGTCGTTTGTGAGTGTCATCGGATGAATTAATTTAATAAAATTAATTGAATGGTTGAATGCGTTGAGAACCCAGATGATTTTTTTTAATTTTCAAAAGGATTTTAATTAAATATTCATGATTTGATATTTATTATTGAGGAAATAAATTAAAGACATCTGATTTTGATTAAACTTATTTCTCTGAACTCAGGAGAGTTCACGCCCGGGTGACTAATTGCAAGAAAAATGATTATTAAATCATAAGCAAACATATTTTCCGACCTTCGTGAATGATTTCTGCAGGTCGGAAATTATGTCTACCCACGATTTGATCAGTATTTCACGTGTAATGAGTAACGGGGATTTCCAGGTGATAACTTATCACAGCCAGCCCTTAAATTAAATTAAATTCAATGGGGAAAAAAATAAAATGGATCCCTAACTTTCTTGTCAAAAAATTGTCGCTTTTTGTGGCAGCTCAAGAGAATTAAATCCCCCCAATAATTACTCCGCGAGTGTCAATGAAATTTCAAGGAGACCCCAGAAGAATTGAGAACCTCTGGAGAAACAGGGTGGAAGACACGAGCAGACGTCACATATGCCTCTCAAGGACGGGGAAACCCCTCGCAATTATAACGTCCCGTCCCATCGAGAACTCAACAACTATCTGAATCGAAACCCGTTCACCGTAAAACTGGATCATCCCCTTTTTTTTCCCTCAAAACAACTTGATAAACAATAAAATTTGTAAAATACAAGGGACTCACCGAGTGCACGAGGTCGGTCGTGGGTTGGCGTGCCGTTGAGCCTCGATTTGCTGAGTTCCTGGGCTATTTGGGCCACTGGGGACATCATCATAGCTGAATCCTGGTGTCTCCCCACGGGAGAGCCGCTCTCCTCCATTATTTTCTCCAACGGGGCAGTCGATCGCTGCATTTTGTCGCCGTCACTTCACTTTTCTATTTAACACTGGTTCACTTTTTTTATTCAAAAAATTCTCTTTCAATTCTCCAGTTCACGTGTACATGGATTTTTCTTCTTCAGATTGTTCGGCAAGTGTGGCCACAAGTGTTTAGCCTGCCTGGATGAATAGGTCGACTGGGTTTTGCTCCAGTTGCCACGACTGAAAATAAGAATGAGAAGAGTTAAAATACGGACGGAGGAATTTAATCAGCTGTTAAGAAGCGGAGAAACGGATGTTGTACGGGCGTTATCGAGCACGCCAGTGTAAATATAATGCTAGTCAATAAAAAGCCCTGTTCACCGCGAGAAGTGAGAAGTATTTATCGTTGACGAAAGAGTTGTTGGATACCGGGAATTGGTCGTACTGAATTACTGACGCCATGAATGAAATTAAATGGCCGGGTATTCTTTTTAAAATGCCAGCCATGCTCAACAAAAAAATGTGGACTATTTCACTTGACATCAGATGATGATTTTTAAATAACAATTTGTTCAGACTCCATGTTTATAAATATTGTTATCTGAATAATTAATTTATGGATGTTAATACTGTCAATAAAATTAATACGCTAATCAAAATACGCATTTTTAATTTTTTTTCTGAGAAGAATTGGAAATGTTTGTTGTAATTGAATTAAAATAGGTCAAATCCACTTTCAAAGGAGTAAATTAAATTTCATTATCACTCCAGAGGGGATTTAAATGGGCAATTTTAGTATCGACGTCCGTTAAAGAGATCGCGACAGTTGGTCTCACAAAGCGACCAATTCCCCGAGAGTTCGGGGGGGTTAACCGACCAGAAGATGAGAAAAAAAAATGAGTAAAGCCTCGACAACTCCACCAATTACAATTTAGATCCCCAAAATAATGTGATTAAATGGACAACGTAACTGAAAAAATCCCCACGACCTCGGAATAAAATTTTCACTGTTATCAGACGATAATCCTAATGCAACACTCACCGGAAGGGAGATAACGTTACGGGATATGAATTAAAGGGGCAAGAGCACTCAACGCACCAATGCACCCGAGCAAGAGAGAGAGGAGGGAGTAAGTGACCGGCGAGGGAAATATGCGCCGACCGTTGAAACGAAATCGAGCGTTTTATGTGACTTAACAGAATGAAAGAGTTTGCGAATGTACGTGGGAGGGAGGTGGATGATGATGAATGCGGACGAGAGAAAAAAAAAATATATATTCATCTGTAGTGGGGAGCCAATCGTGGCTTTACGACTGCAGACGAAACGACCGTTGGCATCGCTTTTTTTTGCTCAGAGGAATCCGAGGGATTTTCTAAAGCTCTAATTTCTAGTGATTAAATTAATCAAATTCATCAGACGAATCTCCCTTACCTGGCGTTAATGAGTCGCCGACAAATCGCCAGTCCCCCGGATATCTCTCGGTTCAATGGACCTGTAATTAATTAAATTTTGTACTTTAATTCGACAAGTCCCATAGGATTTTCAATTATTTGCAGACCTCGGATGGGGTTTTCTTCAACTGATATCAGTTTTTATTTTTTATCTGTGGCTTTTTTATATCAATTGTTTTGTTAATTGTAATTGGGTTAATGAAAATGTAGCCTCTAGATTTGGTCTTGTATTTCCAACGGTCTCTGGACTGCTAAGCCCCCTCCCGCACAAGTCTATCCTCGCCCCTCTCACTCTTTCCTGCTCACATAGAATTTCACGCTTCCTCCGGCTTTTTTTTTTACAACCGCACGAACCCTTTGATACACTTTTTCTCGTGTAAGAGACACTTCCCGCTGTGAGGACGCTTTTTTTTGCACGTTCAATAGCTCACGTTACACGAGAGGGAAATCGAAGGGTTCGTTAGAGGCTACGACAGTTGCTAATCGAGTCCAAATGCTGAGACACTCGAGATACTTGACCGTTGAAATTTGGGATTTTATTATTATTTTTTTCCACTGCCTAAATGCATCACAAGCACTCGCAAATCGTCCGCCATTTTCTGGGCTTAATTATTTTTGTCTAATCAGTTAACTCGCAATTGTACAATTGTACAATTTTTTATGATAATAAATATTGAAATACAAGGGACCATTCTAATTCTCAATTTTTCTGGGTTTGTTATTCATTGGTAATTAAATTGGGATGACTCATTCAACGGCCACTGGGTATCTGTTGTCTGTCTCGAGAGTTTGTTTTGATAATCCCACCAGAAATAATCGAGAGATGTGAATTGCGATCGATGAGACGTACGAACTTTCCGAGAAATTTAGCAAACGTTTGCCAGGAATAAAATCAACTGTTCACGTTTTTGTTTCAATTGTTGATTAAATAGAATTGTTTAGGTTATATTGTCGGGAGGATTAATTATTTTCACGGGTGACAATGAACAATTGTCGGGGAAGTATCAGCGAAAGTAAATTATTAATATTAAAATGCTGAGAATTACCGGGAGTTGATCGTTAATTGTTTATTCATTCATTTATTTTAGTTGTTGTTAATTGAATTAATGAGAGTAATTTTTATGATAAACCGTTCATCTCGTCGATTGGTCCTGGTGGGACGAGGCGAAGGGCGAGAGGATTCTCTGGGCGGGAATGCCAATTCTCGGAAAAATAGGCTAACGGTTTTGCAACGGAAGCAAACCCTTACCTCACGTTTGATCAATTATGGGTCAATTATCGAGTCTTCGGTCGATAATCCCCTGATTATTGCGTACTTTCAGTCATAAAGGTTGCCAAAAAGAGGAATAAAAGTGGGTATTTCGAGGGGGGACAGTGACAATGGACGAGTGCCATTGTTCCCTCGCAATTGGGGGTTAGAATTTCGCGAAAAAAATGCCAAAAAATTCATGAAAATTCAGGAGGAGCGGGTGATTACGATGAAATTGATGATTAATTTGTGGTCTTACCTCGACATCGAAAAAAACTACGGCCAATGTCGAAGGAATGTCCAGGCGGTAGGGGCCCAGTTGACTAGGCACATGAAACTGGAATTATTTCACTTCCTTCGGTGAAAGTAAACAAAGAAGTGAGGAGCTATCGAAGGCTTCTCAATGAGACACTGTTCTTATCTGTTATCAAGGGCAAACAGTGATGTATTCGAGGGATAATAACAACAAGCGCTCGTTGAGGGACCGGCGAGCCTCGCTGTTGACAAATATTGAACCCCTCGAGTGAGTCGTACAATGGAGGCCGCTTGGTGGCGCTGGGGTCGAAACCATCGCGCACTCTCATTGGCTGGCGCACTGCGCGTGCTCCCGGCGGGAACTTTTGAATTGCTCGATTGTCTAGCACTGGATTTTTTTTAAATTTTTCGTAGGAAAAATTCTGCCGGCAAATGTCAATATATTTTAGACAACTGACAACTGGAAAAAAATATACAATTTGTGGTATCAGTTCACATTGATTAGATTGATGGGAAATTATGCCGTGTAAATGATTTTTTTTTATTCTGCACGTAATATTCAGGTATTTATTTCACAATTTATAAATAATCATTCAACAATAAATTCACCAATTTCGGTCCTGTACAACCAGGAATATAATCTTCAGTTATTACAATTTATAAGGAAATAAATATCTCGTAAAATTCTTATTTTAAAAAATATTTCTCGTGTCTAAAGTTCTCCAATTGATTAATTAATTAAACAATTGAGGAAATAATTGGAAAACAGGCATTCTCTTGCACATAAAATAATAATTTTTATTTATTCACTTATATTTATAAACTTTCGCATTTTATAAATATTCAATTAGTTATAAATTCGTTAATTTTGATCCTGTACAACCAGGAGAATAATTTCAAAATATTCTTTCATCTGAATAACATTTACTCATCACAACGTGTGATTGCAATTTGTTAGGAAATTTATGAGGCACTTGAGTTTAAATATACAGTCGCTTAATAAATTCTCCCCAAAATTGCGATTATCAGTTAAAAAATTACGTTTAAAATACTTTCAGAGTGTGAGTCCCTCGTCTGTCTCGTCGCGGAGCTACTGCTGATGAGAAAATCCTCTAAAATTCAGAAAATATTTTTATTCTCACGCGACTCCAGTGGCGTTATTGGACTGATTTGAGTGGCTCGAGGCAGCGGTTTCGTCTGCAATATCTGGCTCGTCTTAACAGCATTTGTGAGGAGGCCTTTGGGCTTGGGCGGAAGTGGTGGAGGCTTTGATAATTTCCCCGGCGACTCAGCCAACTGATTCTCGAAGAGCGTGTCTTGATTTTTCAACTCATTCGAGACATTTCCGTTCTCGATTATTGTCTTATCCACGTCCTCCAGGGTCCCATCGAGGCTATTCATGGAGTCAAATTTTTTTGACGACTCCAAGGGCTTCGGAGTGGCGTGATTGTCCTCGGGGCTGTGGTGACACTTGTCAAACGCGGAATTTGAAACCAAAATCGGCTTTTTACTGTCATCACTCGAGTCGTAGAATTTCGAAGCGCAGTCTGAACTCGAGCCCAGGAGACGTCCTCTCCGGTGCTTTTTACCCTCTGTATGTTTTCCATTTTCCTTATTTTGCTGGAATTAAAAAATAAAATCACAAAAATTCCCAGAGAAAATTTAATTCTCGAGAGCAAATTTACCTTCAAAAAATCGGGAAGTTCAAAATTAATTTCCGTGCCCCTCTGATCCTCAAGTCTCGATCGTTGAGCCCTCTTCAAGCCCTCGTACAAATCTACATATAAAATAAATTTCTTTGTAAAAAAGAAATCAGTGGAAAAACGAGAGAAACGGGTAAACACTCACCATCGCCATCAAATCTTCCAGGCAATTGGAGTTTGACCCCATTCCGCCACTTGGCTATCAGCGGAGCATGTGGTCTACTCGACTGTGAACTCTCCTCTCCCGTATAATCCGTGGAATTACTCTTCTCACTTAAATTACTGCTCTTCGATTTCCCCTTTTTCTTTCCCAGAACTGTTGTATCCCTCGTGAAGAACTTGCTGGAGAGTATGGAGGAGCCTTCGGACCGTTGATCATCCGACTGTAATTAAAATTAATTAAAATCATCCAGCTCATTGGCTCAACTGATGATCAATATTTCATTGACTTGCGATACTCAATCAAATTAAAATTCATTAATTCCAATTGCTTACCTTATATGAGCCCTCACTGTAATATTTATTTGTACCTTTTCCCACTAAAAGTTCCTCAAATACTTTATTTGTTATTTCATCGAGCTGGGACTGGCCCTGCTCAATGTCCTCCTGATAATGTAAATTATCCCGTTGAAAATCTAAAAATAAAAAATCTCAAATTACCAGAATTCGCCAATAGTAATTTTGTTTAGTTTCTTCTAAATCAAAAATCCTCTGAAAGAGGTAAGAAAATAAATCATTGAGAGTCTAAATAGAAATGATCTTGACACCTTCGTTGTTGGACGTCAGTACGAGCCTGCTGGGAGCATTAATTGCCGGTATATCCAGGGAAACTGGATGTCCTTCACCCCAAATGGTGATCAATTCGAGCTTGAAACCATATTTATTGAGCAAAGGCCTGAGAACCTCTCGCAACGTTCGATTTTTACGAGCTACAACTGTTATTATTCTTCGAGATGGCAGATCAACTTTCAGCACTTTTGTTGGTGCCACCTCTACCTCTTGTCCAGCTAGCACTGATGATGAGTATTTTAGATTTATCATCTAGAAATTCAGTGAGCCATTAAATCTCATTCACTTCACTTATTAAATGTTCTTCACTCGCCCCCAAAAAAAAAATGATGCAGAGAGGATTAGTTTGTCCATCACCAGAGAATAAAACCGTGCAAAGCGGAAATAATAAAAATATCACTGCATAAACATGAAATGATTAGTGAACTACGCAAAAAATCGCTGCCCAACTATTCCTCCGCGATATTATCGGCCGAAAAGATTGGGTTAAATAGTTGTTTCATCGCGTGAAACCAAACCAGGAAAAAAAACTCAAAAAGAAAAATTGAAAGCTGAGCGTCAAATCACTTTCACCGTTTGTTATTGAAGTAAAAAAATGCATTTGTGTATTGATTAATGTTAGAACATGGATAAAACGAACATTAAAAGCACTAACCTCGTCTGTGGCCAGTACGAGAACGTCATAATTAGAATAGCGCAGTGCCCGTTTGTCAAGAAGTCGGGTAACAACATCTTTAATGCTCTCAGTTTGGTTTGTCGGTACGACCGTTGTCGAGCCATCGGGCAAAATAACCCGGCACAAGCCAGTGCACTTTGTCTGTACCTCTTTCTTATCATTCTGACCATCGTACGACGATAGTGACTACAATTTACAGATAAAAACAATGCTTGATGCGGAAAAAATATCAAGCACAGACACACGCATTCATTGTAAAAAAAAAAAAAAACAGAACGTCAATAGAATTTATTCTCAAAGAATTACTGGAAAAATCATTCAGTATTTATTATTGAGAGGAAAAATGAGGGACTGCTCACGTGTTTACTGAAGGACTGGCGTAGAGCGAGGTCCCAGGATGCCAGGGATGATCTGCTGCTGGATATCGAGATATTGTCGTCATTACTTATCCCCTCAGTATCTCTTTTTATTGTTGTAAAGCTCTTGTAGATGGGCTCGCCTCTGTTTGGAGTTTTGTTGTACTCAGACTCTCCTCGATCCTTCGATTTTGATCTGCAGACAAAAATTATCAAATGATAAAATGGATAAGGGGGAGATTATCTTGAATTAATTAATTGTAGAAATGAAGTAGATCTGAAACAATTGTCTTCTCACCTATTTTTACGGTGCCAAGGTAATATTGACTTTCTGCAACGATCCTCAGCGTCTGAATGACTCTTCTTCAACTTGACATTTGGCGAGCCCGTCAAATCGAGATCATGATCCTCAGTTCTGACACCAGTGCCATTCTCCTTGCAGTGATGATAGAGAGGGGATTTGAGGAATCGCGGATAACTATCGAATTTCATGAGATTGAAGACTTGCTTCTGGGCCTGGAGGAAGAGCTCCTCAGGAGCACGATTGAGCAACTCCTGGGTAATTTGCCCGGCGGCATGGCTGTCGACGTTCACTGGCTCCGGGGCATTTGTGGAGAGGTGTCTCTGGTAAATCTGCCAGGCGAGTCGTCGCCTCGAGGTGGAGTCCTCTGTGTCTTTATAACGCTCGCAGGCCGCCCAGAAGTAGATGTTCTCGTGGCTGAACTCTTTTTTCAAGAACTCCTGGAGCAGATCCAAGGGATCAATTTATCTCCAGTTGAGAGGGCAAATTTATTTTCAAAGATAATAAAATGGAATGTAAATAGCACTCCACTAAATAATCGATTCGGATCTTAATTTAAAGTTTCACTCACTGCAAACGTCTGTAGTCCTTTTGGATCTTTCAAGAGGTTCTCAAAGCCCGCACCCCAAGAGCGCACTCCAAGCCCGTCCTCATTCTTATCGCACGACTCTATACTCCCATATAACTGCAACATAAAATTAATCATTCGAAAGAGAACTCCTTGTGTTTCTGGCAGGCGAATGTGCACGAGAGGCCGTTGATTCCTCTCATCGTGTCAAGTATCATGATTGCAGCCCGTGAGAATAGGCCAATGACCTAGATCGCTATTCGCTATTGTAAGCTACACCTCAGATGACCCAAAAGTCACTTGCGAATTGCTCTCTCCCTGATAATGTCGTTACAACGCTTGACAACTATTGAATGAGAATTCTAATGGCTCTGTGCAGACTTCATGATTAATTAAATTCATTCGAATTGACCAGATGACTCAGTTTCTCCGGAAGTGACCTTAATCGTAAGTGCAGAGTGAAATTTACCAATCATTCGAATTGGGCTCATTCAACTCGAGAGGAGCAGAACTCCAGACTGTATGAAAATAGAATAATCTTTTTTAATGCAAATAAAATCATTGAAAGAATTTTTTTTCACTGAGCACATCTTGCGAGTCAAAGCAATTGATTTTACCCACTCTCGGCGATTAATAATTACGGAGATTATTTATAGACTCCCTAAAAATTGTCTAGACGTGTGTCTAATGTTTATTAACGATAGATAGAGAAATTGTGTTTATTTTATGACTCAAATATTCTTTCCAATTCTCTCAGTAAACCCACCAGCTTAGAAATGTAAATTTACGCGACTTTCCAATGCCAGGAAAAAAATCCCGACCACTCCCTCGCCTCTCGCCTCACCCGACGAATAATTACAAACTAAAATGAATGATTATGACAACAGCTGGATTACTTAACGAAAAAGTTGAGCAAACAGAGGTAGGGGAAATGCCAGCAAATGCGAAGAGGAAGCGTATTGTGAGCCGACTGTGTCATTAAGTAAATTTCTCGTGAATACTATCTCAGTCTGTATTTATCGTGTGCCCTCATCTGCAGCGCACGCCATGTCACTTACATCCTCCGGTCAATTTTAATTACCCTTTATCATTGCTCAAATAATCATTGAGTCTCCACGAGCCTCTGGCGACAGTGGCTGTGTCTCTCCTTACGCGAGAATGACTGCCATTGCCTTCATATCAACAGGTGACGCGTGGGAAACGACAACAGAGGCCCACACAGACGACCCTCTCCTTTCCGGCAATGAAAATCCAATGGAACGAGTAATTATTCAATTACATTGTTGCCAGTCACCGAGACAACTGAGTCATTCAATTGCCACCGAAACATCAAGTTCATTGCCAATTGTCACTGCCGATTCAGGCGATTGCTAATTCAATTGGTTTCCTCCTCAGCCTCTTCTGGGAATCGTTGAAACAATTCAATGGCGAGTACAGGAGAATATGACTCTTTAAATGATCAATTCGTGTGCGCTAGTCTGAAGAATAAATTCTGGTAATAATTGTTAAGACACAGACAAATCACCTGATGTTTCTAACAAGGTCTTCATTACTCATCATTACTCGATGGATTAGACACTAAATGCAAATAAAGAAAGTCATAAAATTCCACTGGACTAACGAATTATTTACGCAGTCACGGTCGAATAAGACTTTGTCTTGAGGTAAAAGAGATTGAAGAACCTCACCGCCCGTGGATTTAAACAAATTATGCAAACGAAGGAAGCCATACTACTTGAAGAATATCTTAATTAATTCTCCCACTGATCAACCCAACAAATGAATATTCAACATCTCCACCCCCACCGGTTCAACCAAAATTTCCAAATGAAGGAAGTAATAAAATCCCACTGGACTAACTATGTGCGCAGTCACGGTCGATGGGGCTGTAAATTCCTGTCAATTACTTCAACCCACGGGGCTTGAAATAACTGAAGACAATGAAGTATTAATGAATCCATCAATCTATATTCATAAATTAGAGAGATCAGACGAGTGAAATGATTTTTTTATTCAGACCAGGCAGTCTACGTACTGACTTGGCGAGTCGCTCCATGTCTCACTCGCTTCCCCATTCAGCTGATGGTATCCCATTTATCCTTAATTGATGATTAATTGATGCTTATCAGCAGCACTGATGATGATAACGACACTTGTCACATCTGAATTGAGATTGAGATGAGGTGAAATTGTTGTCTTGTCACTAGATAAAATGGGCGGCGCCCTAGGCAGAGCTGAATACAACAGAGAAACACCAATTCTCACCGACGTTTGCCACAGCTTTGACAGCGTGCACGTCGGGCCCCCAACGATACGTCATGGGCCAGTGTATTTGTGTATTCATGTACATTCACTGTTACTCGTCCCTCGACATGGCATAGTTAACAGTGAACGTGTGAATGTGTGTGGAACTGGGTATTCTCGGTCTCACTTGTGCAAGAGCCAAGGGAAGGGAATGCTCTGCTCTGGTCTGGTCTGGGGGCATGTAAGAGACAGGAAATGATGACGCGGCCTCAATACCCGACACGGTAGAGTACCTACTGCTAAAGCGGAAAGGAAATCCCCCGATGGAGGATTGTTTTTAGTCGGTTTTTGTGCTCGACGTTCTTTTTTTTTGATGGGATTTTCAACAACCGAGTGCTGGATTTACAGGGGATTTGGGGGGGAAATACTCGAGGAGACGAGTTGATTATTTTCTTTTGGGTATGCTGAGTGAATGGGTAGAGGGTGATTCTCCTAGGAAATGCCTTGACACTGGAATTTATGAACAATTTTGGAGATATTTTCAAGCCTTTTGGCAGAAGCGTTAAAGAATAAATTGACTTACCGAGGAGTTCGATGGAAAGCCTCCAACATTCCTAATCTCCTGGAGGCTCCCCCAGGGTCTGACATCAGCAGGTTTGGCAAAGACGTCCACAGTCACCCCCTCATTCTTGAGATCCTCCATACTGTGTACCATCGTCTTCGATACATTAAAAACCTTAGGACTAAGCTTATCACCCACATCGTTATCACAAAACTCCATGTCGTCAGTATCAACTGTGCGCAGCATTCCAGCAATGGTACGTGAGAATGTGGAGGAGCCAACTGACGAGGCGTCGAGTTTGGTCATTGAAAGAGCGGCAGATGGCCCGGGGCAGGTGATGTCCCCTCCATCCCTCGTGCCCCCATCCCCATTCTCCAGTCTGCGCTCATTTTGTGAGTCCTGTGTAGCACGAACGGTTAAACGAGAGTTTGTCGATGGAATTGGTGGTCTTCTCTGGGAAAAATCGAGATTAATATTGCGCTCTGTCACCGAATAGTGACTACCAAATTCATCCTTGAATCCAATTCCCGAGTCACTGTTCGAGGAGTGGGCAGTGGAGGTGCTGAGATTTGAGGGCTGAGGAGAGACTGCCTCTCGTCTCTGTCTTCTATTGCTCTCGTGAAACGGATTGGCCTCGGATTCTGGGGCGTCTGATATGTAGAGGGTCTGGATGGCTCCTATCAAGCCATTGCAACTGTCCGGGAACTCCTGGCAAACCGTCAACTCCGATGTCTTCGTACACGTGAAGCCAAAGATATTGCAGGTACTCAGGTGAACTGCATGCTCTATCAGTTTGTAGTAGATCGTGAAGACATGGCACGAGTTCGAGACTATCTCGTCCGTATGATTGGCTGATTTTGTAACGATCCCGAAGTACTGCTTGTCCTGCTCGGAGAAGGAATTGCAGAAGACTATTCGGTGGGAGGGATACTCTGCTATTATCTTGCTCTCCGAGTTTGTGAGCTTGATATTTGCCACGTGAATTGTCAGGAGAACTGTCGTTGGCGTTCGCTTCTCGGCTTTTAAACGCTTTATGCATTTGCGGAGGACCTGAAAGTCAAGGAAAACATTTTTAAAGTGCTTCTTTTGCTCCTCCTGTAAGAAAAATCCACTCGCGATTGTCTAAGTATGCCGGTGCCACAAGTGAAAAAGAAATGAAACCCACCTGCATCATCGTCGACGGATGCAACTGATTAGGAATATCAATAGTCCCCAGGTAGCCCACCACTGTCCTATGTACAATTTTCTCGGCATCTCTCTTGTGAGAATGAGGAGGCGGTGGCAGTGGTGGAGCACTGGCCATATTCCAACGATGATACAGTCCATTTTGTCCACAAATGATCTTGCTCTGTACAACCCTCTCACCCTCCCCATTAGCACTGAACATGGCACCACTCTGGAGATCCCTGACAACCTTGGCAACTCTGCACTGCAACTGTCCCGCAGGTGCTCCAGCATTCGCTGCAGGTGTTGTTGCACTGGAATTCCGTTGTTTGTGGGAATATTTTGGTTTAGATCTCGTCGCCGCAGGCCCCTCCTCGTCGGACGAGTCCGAGTAGTAATTCTCGGCTATCTGGAGCCGAAGAATCCCCTGGGAGTGCCCAATCAGCCTCACTACATCGTCGTGAGGGGCCTTACCCACGTTGTGACCATTGACAGCCACCAAATAATCGCCTGCACGAAGTCCAGCTATTTCTGCTGGACTGCCTGCGACAATGCAACTGAGAATGCAAGGCTGTTGACCCGAAATTGTGAAACCAAAGCCCTTGGACCCTCTCATCAGCTCCACAGCCCTCACCCCGTAGTTTATTCTCTTCTTCTTTCTCCTGTTGTGATGCATTTTACCCTATTTTATGGGTTTGAGGTGGTCGGTGAGGTTATCGAGATGTTTTGGGGAGTGAAATCGACACACGAGGAATCAACTACTCTACACACTTGCATTATAGATTATTATCGAGAATAATTAGAGTTTTTAGACTCCAATAAGGCACTGGATACTCGACAATTCCATAGTGAAAACTGGGTAAACCCGTGGGAGGGGTGGAATTCCTTTCGAGTTTGTTGCCTGTTGTCGGAAGGTGTTTGTGCTGCCATCTTGACGGAAGTATTTCACTTACAGAATTGACAGGCAGGACATCTTGCGGCGTGCGATGGAAGTTTTTCATTTGAAATTGAATTTGAACGAGTAAATACTGGGATTTCGTATTTAATTAATTTTATTTGTTATTGTTGTTTGATTATTAATTAATCAGGTCATACTTCGAAATTTGGGCACAATTTTTTATGTCGAGAGGTGAAAAAGGAGCACTCGATGAAAGTAGTCCAGGAATAATTGGGGGTTAACTCCAGGGGTTACTTGGACAACCTGTACTTGGCGACGGCCTTCGTCCCCTCGCTGATGGCGTGCCTGGAGAGCTCCCCGGGTAGGAGAAGGCGCACGGCCGTCTGGATCTCACTGGCGGTGATGGTGTGACGTTTGTTGTAGTGGACGAGGCGCGAGGACTCTGTGGCAATCCTCTCGAAGATGTCGTTGACGAAGCTGTTCATGATGCTCATCGCCTTCGAGGAGACACCGATGTTCGGCTGGACCTGTCTCAAGACCTTGTAGATGTACGTCGAGTACGTCTCCTTCCTTCGGCGTCTTCTCTTCTTCCTGTCTGCCTGCGGGACGACCCCTCGGCGAGGCTTCTCCGTCTTATTCTCAGAGCGACTGCTCGCTCTCGTCGACATCGTCGTAGCGAGACTCTTGAGGATCCAAATGGTGGAGGATGAGGTTCAGGACTCTTTCAGTTAACCAAGGAGCGATGCAATCACTACTGACACTCTCACGACTAACGAGTCACTTTTGTTTTTGAGTAAATATAAGCGGGCGCATTTTTTTTTTGTTTAAACAATGGACGACAGTGGAAATTCTAATTGAATTTATCCCTCCAATTGAATTAATTTTTACGTTCATTGCCCCAGGGTCACCGAACCTTTTTGTAGAGCAAAAAATATCTGCAAGTCTTTTCATTTTTTGTGCTCTTTCTTTGCTCATAATAATTAAAAATTCCAGAAATCAATTGACGTAAACATCGACGAGACAACTGTTGATAATGAAGTTTCTCGAGACACCTTTTGAGGTTAGGTTCTCTCTGCTATTTATCAACATCGTCTCCGCGAGTACTTCACTCTTCGAATAAAGTCAAATACAAGAGTAGAAATAAAGCTAGTGAATTTGTGGAATAAAGCAAAACTGGAGGTAACCAATTTTCTTGACAACAAATGCCAACTTGTTCCATTGTAAAAGTATGATTAATTGTTGTTTATTTTTCTGGAACAGATGACGAAGTTGATGGAGTGGTTATTCTGCCTTACCTTATTCCTGGGCCCCTGGACGGCTGCGATCACAGGACACCTGGACTCCCCGTGGGTTTCCAACAATTATAAATTCATCCTTTATCTCCCAGTCCTGTTGCTCCTCATTTTTGCTCTGTACGCAGCCAGTGTAGTCCTCTACAGGACATTCACCTTCAACAATTGCGAGGAGGCGGCTAAACAGCTGAAGAGGGTAATAATATAATGCAATTTTCATTAGTCAACAGGTGTACTCATTAATAATTTTGCACTCACTTCAATTGTCTCTTTTTTCAGCAAATCGAAGAGGCCCAGGCGGAGTTGAGGATCAAGGGAGTGCTCCCCAGGGATCCTAAGGGTGCAGAATTAATGTAAATACATTGGAAAATAGTGCAAAATAGACAACTAATTGTTTTACAATATCAATTCACATTCCTCAGTTGGTGCATTTATCGTCCGATACTTTATTAAATTTCCAAATATTTTCTAATTAACGAATAATTATTTATTGTACACGTGACGAATAACTCAAATGACTTGTCCCTAACGAATAGAAAAATGTTTTATTAATCATGTAATTGTACAAATAAATTAATCAATTCAATTGTCATCAATCAATTAATTCAGTTAACCTCTAATAAATCAAGTCCTGTGAATGGGTTCGTTGGTGTAATTGACAGGCAGTCCCCATCGTCCCTTCTCAGCGACCCTGGCCTCATCCTCGCCTATTCTCTGCTCGAGTCCCTGCCAGGATCTGTTCACGAGAAAATCAGCCCCAGCTTTGCCAATAGCCACAGTCCCATCGCCTTTACAAGCCAATGCGGACATGGTTTCAGTGGAGATCTCAGGCTCGTCTGTTCTCACCCCGTTGGAGATTAGAGACAGGTCTGGGCCCTCTGAAGCCCCGAACTCCACGAAATTCGATCCTCCCGGGAGGATCTGCCTGAAATCGAGGCAGTAGTGGGTGGAGAACTCCCTGGAGGCATTGAAGGCCAGCTCCACCTCGAAAGGCGTCAGCAGGGGCTTGAAATAATCCTTCGAGTCGAATATGTCACTCTCTGGACAAGCTATGACGACGAAGGCATCCACCTAGCAACAAAAATACATATTCTTTGATCCATTCACGTTATACTCATTAGTTTCGATCTTTTAATGGTTGAATTGGCTGAAATCAATTGTTATTAGACCCAGGGGGGGACTTCCTCACCTCAGGAAAATTCGCCAACTTGGCTGGATTAATCTTTCCAATACTGAATATGTAGGATTTCTTCTTCTTCTTCTTCAAAATTTGTTTTATCGACGACAGAGCCTCTAGATAATTTTTTATTCCTAAAGTTGCAACGACAATCCCAACAGTCTTGGCGTCTTTCAATTTCTCCACTAGGTATCGTCTGCGTTTCAGCCAGGGACTGGAGACTGCATCGAATTTGGTTATTTCAGGGCCTGATGTGTAGTACCAGGACTTTGTGGGAATGCTCATGGCTAGGGAGGCCAGAGTTTTATTATTTTCACCGATGAAGACAGCTGTGTACTCATCGGTTTTGTAGCCATTCTCCACTGTCCAACTGCGGCCAGATATTATTGCACTTGTGGTGGTTTTTGTATCCACGAATTCAATGTTAGAGGTACAATTTAGAGTCGTTAGAACGAGTCTTTTGTATTTTTTGGCCAACGATTCCCAGATCTCTTGGATCTGGTGGGAGTGGGAGACGTCGTAGAAGAGGAGAATCTTGTCGTTGTGATCGGGAAAGGAGCTCTCGAATTGCGGTATTAGATGAGAGACGGGGATGTCTTTTTTTGGAAGAATGTGGAAGACTGGGAGACGTGTTGTGGGGTTCAGGCAGGCGTGACCGAAGTGCACGACTGCATCGGCGTTTATGTGATTTGCAGCGACTTCGTCGATACAACAGCTCCCGCAGGTGGTGTCTCCGAGGATGTAGACTTTTTTGTTTAGGAGCTCCTCGAAACGGAGGGCCAACCTCGCGGCGTCTTGGAGGGAAGAGTCTGGAAATTGTAGGCAGACCTGGAAGAAATTGCCATTATTGGAATTGATCACAGATTCCCTTGCTTCTCGATCTACGGGCATCAGGAGCATTCCGATGGCTAGAAAATGGCTCACTTGGGACTCGAATGTCGTTGGACCTAGACCGTTAATTCCCATAGCTTTCAAGAAATTTTTCCCCACTATCATTACAATCAATTTTCCTTTCAAGTCGATACAACCCACATAATAATTATCACACTGCCGAGGTCATTAGGTCAGTCCAGGGCATGGTAGTTCCACCCCAGTGGTGTACGTGCACTTCCCTTGACACTGAATGGCGTCAGTAACCTTCAAACCCCCCCAGCCACCCCAAGCCCCTGAAGCCTCCAATCCCTCAAAATCCTCTAGTCCTTCATATCCTCAAAGCCTCAGAAAAAAAAATCTGTCAATTTGCTTACCTTGTCAGCCCCACGTGCTCTGATCCACTCCACACATCTCTCCAACTGGTATTTTTCCTCAATCCCCAGCATCTCTTCACCCCCAGAGGACTTCCCAGAGCAATCAGCAGTCCTCAGTGGTCCAGAACTACTCGATTCTGAGGGTGTCATCGTTGATAGCTCCGAAAGCCCAAAAAATCCTCCTATTTACTAATAAATGTTCTCCTTGCGTGACCTTTGGAGCACGCGGTTGACAGTTCGACTGAAAGGGGTAGAGGTTCAGAGTTCTCTGAGTCTGGACGACGCCACGGCGCGGCGCCACCGGCAGCGCGGGTGATTTCGAATTGTTGTTTTGGTACTGCTGCATGTGCAGCCAACGCAGGGAAAAAAAAACAAAATTTGGAGGTTATGTGTTTGACAGTTTAGCAAACATGGCTGCAAGTGCCCGGACACTTTAGTATTCAATCACAAACACGAAAGAGACATATAAAGAGAATAAAAAATGGTCATCGAGGGTGTAATGTCATTGAAATGCCACACATGAGTCCGACAATTGCATTCCACGAGCTCTGAAGTTCCTCGACAACAGGTAAATAACGAAGATCAGGAGAGATTCAATCAAGGTCATTGATTAATTAGTTACGTAGGAGAGAGATAATTCATTGTTTGACGATGGGAATTAGTGCTATTACAGTTGCTGCTACTTTTCTTCAGGCTTCATTGGGTGGAGACACTTCAATTGACATTCGTGCAATTGAAAATGTGTGTGGAGTGAGTGGGAGGTGTTGGATTTCCTGGGTTTGTCAGTGGGATTGGAGTTTATTGATTGGCGGGAGTCATCAGTATTTGCCGAGGCTCGAGTGGGCTTGATGATAACGTATCTCATGAGGTTTTATTCAAGTGTTTAGCTCGGTTATATTATTAGGAAATACCTCTCGACGTTTTTATATTTAACGATGAGTCTTGATTTTTATATTTTCATTTTCATTTCGAGACAATTACTTTTGTCAATGATGAAATTGTAACAGGGCCTTTTGTTACGAATCGTTAAATTGCAGTTGAAAATTTACAAGTGATGAATTGAACGATTGAAGTGAATCTCTGGCTCTGCTCTTTATTGATGTCATTATCCAATTTGTGGGGAAAGATGATGGAATGATTTCGTGGCCAATAACTCGAGATATATTCTTTTTTGGGATCGGGTATTCAAGTGAATCTTCTCGTGCTAGCTCTACCTTTTTTGTGTCTGATTTTTAGAGATCATGATAGAGATGTGATTCATGGAGTCCGGGTGGCAAGAAAGTGATGTCAGGGGATAAAAAGAGGGAGGAGAATTGTCGAAAATTATCCGGAGTGGTAACTGAAAGAGGAATTGAACGCAATGCCGAGCCTGAGGAAGAAGGTCGTGGGGTTTATGCGTCAGCTCTCCATCAGCAATTTGACAGCAGCTGTTGAGAGTATTGGGCAGGGCGAGGGATCACTCCATCCACCCAGGTCACCACCAGCTGATATCCTTGGAGGATGTTTCATCACGAGATATTTGAATGGGTGAGAAAGAATTCAATGACAATCAGAGAAATCTCTTACTCTAATTTTGCTTGTCACAAATTGTTTCATCAGTCAATTAATATTGACGAAAGTGAGTGGATATCTGAATTGATGAACTTTGTCGTCAGCCTGGACCAGAAAACCGAGGGCCCGGTGATTCTCCACGGGAGAAATCCGGAAGAGCTGCCCTCGAAACCCCTTGGAAAACTGGACAACGACGAAGAGGTATTCGCGGCTGTAACCGGTCCCGATCGTGGCCTAACAACGGTAAACCTCAGACAGAGACACTTGAGCATCAGCGACCCAGACGTCGATTACATTGATATTCTAGAGCAGAACGAACCTCCAACGACTGGTAAGCCATTCCCTCATTTTTTATTCACCCGTTTTTTTCCAAATTTAGATACACTGAACAGAAACAAGCCGATAGCCTCGATTTTCCTACACTTGCTATGGATCGTTGTCAGCTCTAGAAATATCTGACCCCTCCAGTTAAAGCCAAAAGATCGATAGTCCCAGGTGAAAATGCCATTCGATTGTAATACCAACGGGACATGTTCTGGAGCCTATGAGAATCGATTTTGGGCTCTCACAATTGTTTAAATTATTTCAATCTTGAAATTGAATTAACAGTCAAGAAAATTAATCATTAGAAGTAAAAAATCTGAGTAATTTACCGGACTATTCGCCAAAGAATAATCATTAGTTGTTTTCAATGCGTTAAAACACAACAACAACACAATTTCAATCACAAATTGGACTTACGCAGTTAACACCTCGATGGATTGTATATTTTCCGTGGCGCATGATCGTTGGTTAGTCATACGCACAAAAGAAACAACACTGTGTCCAATAGACAACAGTGGAGTTAAAATACGTGCAGCTGGAAAATTGTACGAGCCCGATAACAAGTACACGATGAGTATGACTGAAACAACGGGAATAAATAAAAACTACAGTGTTAAATTTATGGAGGAACACATTAACAATGACTATCTATCGAACAACGTGACGAGTGAGTCTGCCAGGGCGAGCGTTAGATTCGATACAAATTGCGTCAATGCTAACGTTCCACCAGGGGATTACTTCATTGGCCAGGAGGATCCACTGGAGGGCTCCAGTGACAGTCTCAATGATAATTCCGAGGAGGATAAAATCGATCTTGTCCTGAGAACCGCCTCCGATGACACTCTTGACAATATGGACGAGGCTGACTCGGATAATGATATCATACCACCGCCCTCTGACTTTGCCAATGAAATGATTCCACTCAGGAAGTCCAAGAGTGCACCGGCGCCATTCAAAAAGGCCCAGCAAGGTGCTTGAATCTATCAGCATGTTTATTATCCAATATATCGTGGCTTTGGATTTTGGTGCTGATTGTTTCATTTGCTAGAGCTGGGTTTCCTTTTCACTGGAGCAATAGTTCGAAGGGCTGCAGAATCTGCTTCGCATGTACTGATTGTTACATTTAATGTGTCTTTTTATTTTTATAACTATCAATGGTGGAACTTTATATTGAACTTTGTGAAATTATGACATACCAGCTGATTGAGCCTACTCAGGGAGTCCTGTAGTGCGCTGGCACTCTTCACTGAGGTCCAGGTGCTCAGTCTGTTATCAGCATGTATTTATTTTTATGAAGAATTTCGGTGCTTGGATTTTTTTGTATGCTAAAGTACTAAGTAGAACACAATTTCGTGCTTGAGTTCTGCTTGGCAGGTATTGATTTTGCCACTTAGATTCAATTCGTTACTTCTATCGAGTGATCTAGTTAGCACTGAGTATTGTCAGAGGGCTGTGTGCCTAGGCTAAAATGACAATTTTCAGGTTCAGCGAGCGGCCAGGACATAGCCGGCGTAGCCGACTGGTTTTCACCTCACGACATGGCCTACGGAATAGCAACGACACTCTATGAAAAAAATCCAACAAATAACGTTACCAATGGCGAGCCCATTGCCGATTGCTTCGCTATTGCTGCCAGGCCAAATGCAGCTGTATTAACACTTGCTGATGGTGTGAATTGGGGTGAGAATAATTTATCAACGTATTTTCAGTGAGGATTAGATGGTTTTCTCAGTTTCAAAGGGAGTGCCAGATGTTTTGAGTGAGGGAAAAGAACGAGTAAAAAATAATAAACTTATAACTTAGGTCCCAAAGCCAGTGTAGCTGCCCGTTCAGCTGTGCACGGTAGCATGGACTACCTCAACAAAGCACTATTTTCATCGCCATTAAACAGCGGTATTACGACAACACGTGACGTATTCATCGCACTGTTACGCTCATTTCATGCAGCTCACGCTTTGATTCTTCAAGAACAAGGAATGCTCACTACTTTGACTGTGTGTGCAGTACTGCCACTGCCAAATCCACAGGGATCAAACGTCAGGCCGAAGAAATACGTCGCCTGCACTTGCAATGTTGGCGATAGTCTCGCTTATGTTTATTCCAAGTAGGTTTTTAATCCACGAGTGGTCCCCTTCTGGGGGAGTTCCTGGGCTTTTCGGGGGGATTTTTTGGCTGTTGTTTTGGGTTTAGTTGGTTTTCTGGGGGCGCATCGGTGGACAATTTTAACTGACAGGCTATTTTTGAGTGGAGCGTTGGGAGGGGCGAATGACAGATCGGCTGTTTAGATTTCGGTAGATCATTTTAGATGGGGATCTCAAGATTTAAATACCACCTGGCACAGTGAAAGTTAGATCTTGGTTTCGAAGAGTTGAATTTTTTGAGAGACCGGAAGACACTGGCTGTGGGGACTCATTAAATAATTTGGTAACGACAAGATTATTGTTTATTAATTCAGAAAGACTGGAGTGAGGGAGATAACTCGAGGCTCCCACGACATCCACTGCATGCGAGACATGCGCGACGCACTTGGGGCATTGGGCCCAGTGGACGGTTGCAATCCGGAATTGAACAATCTCACTCTGGCAATGACCGAAGTCGAGCAGGATGATATTGTGTTCTTGACGAGCGATGGTATTTCGGACAATTTCGATCCAGTCGTTGGCAAATTTGCCATTCTTCCAAGTGGGCCCACCTCGGCCCGCTCTGCCAAGTCCGATGGCAGACAGACCAAGAATTACAGGCGGCCTGATCACGTCAGGAGGACCAACTCGGCTGGTCACGCTGATGGAACTGATTTACCGGTTGTTGAGGCCTATCAACGACACGAGTTGACTTTACTCAGGATGGAGGATCTACTGAGGAGGGGAGTCTCCGGGGACGGACCGCCGTGTCAAAGTGCCAAAAAATTGTGCGAACTCGTTCTGGATTTTGCGGTGAGTGATTGTTGGTCAACTTCCTCCGGAGGAATATCAAGACCTCATAATTATTGCGTAATTGAAATGTTTTCCACACACTCATTGAAATGAGACAGCAAAAAAATCCTAGAAGTCGTCTGTAATATCATCTTGTTGCCCCCCAGGTTCGAATAACAGCTGCAAAAAGACGAATTCTCGAGGACGCAGATCTCTACTACTCTCAATCTAAAGACGGTCAACTTGTCCAGCTCTCGAAGCTCGAGCAACGCTCGCGAAGGAAGAAGATGCTTGACAAAATGTCAATGGTCCCTGGGAAATTGGATCACGCCACAGTTGTTGCGTACGTCGTGGGCTCCTATGGCGCCGCCGAGAGCGATCTTTAGTCATCGTCCCCTTGTAATAAAAAAAAAAAACCCCCACAAGAGCACGTGAAGAGTCATGCACAGAATTTATTTACAGAGCAGAAATATCCAAATTAAATATAGCAGTTATCCTCCGGGACGTGTAAGTCTTGTTTTCGTTTCGTTTTTGTTTCTTCCAAAGTTTTTTAAAATTACCCTAGTATTAGGTATACCGAGCCACTGCCCAAGAATCATTTGCTGGACCTATAAAATTTATTGTATAAAATAATCATCCGTCACTGAATCTCGGGAATTGATTCGAGGCGTCCATTTCTTGTTGGACGCCATATTTTTGTAGCAATTGGGTAGAGACACCTAATAAAATATACTAATTCTACTGAACAGGAATTAACCAAGGACTTGAGGATTATTAAACTATTAAGTTATTGATTATTAATAGGAAACTTGCGTCGAGGTCAGTATTTCGTCGTTGATAAATGGCCAAAAATGAAGAATATTCTCAATAATTGTTTAAAAAAGCCCCGCATTTTGAAAAGTAAATGTCTAGTGAGTCTAAGGATCCGGTAAAACTATTTTAAATACCTCAAGCAAGTTCCCTACTCAATGGAATATTCGGGTAAAGCAATAGGCGTCGAGTCACTGTTGAAAAACGTATGTTTTATTCATTGATTTTTTTTTGTTCATTCTTTAGCTCTTAATGGTTTTGTTACAGGGCCAAGCAGCTAACATAGCCCCAGGCACTTGTATTCCATTGAAAATTTAATTTAAGTCATGTCTCCGTAAGAATAATAGTATTATGTTTACAACTTTATATTTTTTTAAACGAGTAACCCAATGATAAGTTAATTGTAATTGTTTTCTTTTTTGTTAAATAAATTTTTAATTTCACTGGAGACACGTGACTAGCCTCTGAATTTTCCTTAATCCTTCGGTTTATCATAAATAATGGTTTATAATAGTTTTGGATGATATGAGGTAAGTTCAATTGTGAAATTGAAACGTCTTTATGTTACCATTCCTTCCACAATTGGTGGATAAATTATGCTAGCTATATACCATGATTATCAATTATCGAAATAATTATGAATAATTGAACAATGTTGAGTTGATTATTTCCTTCCGCTATCACCAACGATTAAAATTGGATGCTCAATGCACAAAGGCCTCTACCCTCTCTTCACAATTACTCCAAAGATTTTTTGCAATTGTAAAAATTTAAATAAGAATGTAAATATTCTAAAATAACGTTCAATTCCAAAACTAAATTTTTGTACAATTCCGCCCCTAATCATCAAGCACCAAAAAAGAAAAATTATCATTGCAAATATTGCAAACAGGAAGGAAAATTCATTAAAAACTATGATTCTTACAATAATTGGAGAACCGATTTATACAAACGATTATTTATGTAAAAAAAAAAAAACTTAATCACAAGGAGATCGATTTGTCTCGATGTCGACGGAGCAATTAGACCCTAAAATTAAGTTAAACGTCTCGTCTTTATCAGACTAAATGCTAAACGGAATTCACTCCTTCAATGAATGAATTCGCATGGCAACATTATCATAAGTCTTCCCCGCTGTCATAAACAAATTATACAAAATTGAGAGAGAATGTTTTTAACTCGAAATGCTTCAACAAAATATTCCCCGATTGAAAATAAATTCACGAGGGAAATGGCAACGAGAAAATTCGAGCTAACCAAGAGAGATTATTTTTCCAGTATAAATCAGCATCCCTGAATTAATACGAATTGTCAATTGATACTCGCATGGTCCATCAACCATAAAAAATACCTAGCCAAAGAAAAATACCATTCACCCCCTGATTCTCAGTTTTCCCAGGGGAATTGAGCAACAAGTCTTGATACAACCGAAAACCGAGATAATTATTAATAATTTGGCGTACTGAATGCCATTTAATTATCACTTTTCACCATATTGAGGGTGATCATCTGGTTAATCTGAACATTTGGCCCTCGATAAGTGTTCCCTCCGCGTGCTCCCTCTCTGGCTTCGGGTGAGGGCTCGGACGTTGCGTCTTGGGGAGTTGAATTCGAGCCACAGTCGCCTCGCACAAGCACAGCATTAACAACATTATCCCTCTGCTCCGGTGCAAATTGAAGGAATGGTCGGGCTGGGACTTGTATGGTGACATTTCTGGAAAGTAAAATATCAAAATTGAACAATTAAATTCAACGTACAATTGATCTTATCCCACCGCAGACGATTGTTCAATAATCGCCTCGCAATCACTGCCGAAAATGTATTTTCTCCCTTGGTAAATAATCCTGGCCTTGACCCCCACTAAAAAAACTCCCCATACCCTAAATAACCCCCGGCGAAATAAATAATAAAGCTTGACACTTGTGAAGACGTTTAAGACACTGAAGCGCAAAGGACAGATGTTTACTTGGCACCACGTGCACCGAGGGACCCAAGGATAATTATAAAGATACAAAACACGTATGCAATTCTCCCTGTGACTCATGAACCAGTTTCATGCGTAATAGTTTTTCTGAGGTGAGTGAACCATACTATAAGTGTTTTCACTCCATCCCCCCTTGGGATTTCCCCTCGGTGGTTTTTTTCAGCAAGATGCATAAATAGAAATGGCGTAAGGCAGATGCACTCTGCAGGGGATCGAGCTTATTTAGGATCCCCCAATCACTCATCCCCGATTCCTCTCCCCAACATTTCCGATATTTCCCTCCTTTTCCATTAATTTCTATTACCCAAGCTCGGCTTTTCTCAAATTATTCATTGACAAAAAAAATAATCAAGTGGGTTAGTCCACTAGAGGATCCACGAAGAGACTGTTAATTAGGACTGTTAATTAATTAAAGAGCACTCACTCAGGAGTCCAGGAGCTGGGGGTTGTTTCCTCGTCCTCAACCTCGATGGTCGTGGACACGGCTGTGGACCCTGAGGTGTTGACAGCTCCATCTTCCTCGTCGTAACTGGGATCCACCTGTACCCAGGAAGGGGGAGTCGTTGGTATTGCATTCACCAATCGCTCCTTAACGTTGTTATTGTTGTTGTTGCTTGTAATGACTGAGGAGTAGATGGGAGGCTCCTCGTCGGTGTAGAAGGGCTGCTGGAGGTGATAGGCTGTAACAAAAACTGTTGTTTGATGCAATTGTATAAATGCGAGTGATAAATGTGGAGATTTTGTGATTCTAGAGATCTCAGGTGTCCTTACCATTTTCTTGCGGAGGCGCGCTCGGTCCTAATCTCCAGGTTCCCATTGTTTTAAACCACTTCTCATCGCCATCAGTATTGCCTGTGAACAATTGGAATTTTTAGATCGACTAGACTTGGACGCGCGATCCGGGCGCGTATGCAGAGTTCTCAGGGTTCCATTCAAATTTATTTCTTTATTTTATACTTGACTTACTTTATTTTTAGTCACTTTAGAGATAAATACAAGAGATTACATTTTTTTTTTTACCGGTGATTGGAATTTTTCATTTTATTTTCAACCAGATTCGTATTCTGTGTCGGAGTCGGCTCATTTCCGGTCGATATAGGGCCCAAAAACGAAAGTAGAAATCTCTAGACACCCCCAGCTTTCGAAAAGGCTCGAAAACGACGATAACGTGCTAAGGAATCGAAAAAACTGAAGAAGCTGGCCAGCCAGCCGAAGTGCCGAAATATCAAAGGCCTCCCCCTTTCCATTGTCGCAATTTTGACCAAAATTGGCACTCTTTTGACGATATCTCAAAAACTATTGCTCCGATCGCCACGGGGTTTGCGCCATTCGAAAGCTGAGCTCATTTCCTATCGATATAGGGTATGT
>JAPYZM010000460.1:0-58649 GCA_030522845.1 Psyttalia concolor | reverse complement strand
GAAGAGAAGGTGACAAAAGAATCAGAGCCAGAGGATGTCGCAGAGCGGGTTGGCAACTTGGAGATGACCGAGGCTCACGTGGAGCAGTGCGTCCAAGCAGTATTAAAGCTGGCAAAAAAACCGAAAGAGGGAAAGAAGTCGCTGTTACCCGAGGAGGACAATGCGATCTTCCTCCAAGTGAACTGCATAAAAATACCGAAAATGGCTAGGAGACAGCTGAGAGTGTGAGTACACATTTCAAGCATAGATTTCCATAAATAATAAATATGTTTCACATGATTATCAACATCAATGACCAATGGATCCTTATGAGTACATCGTGATTCGTGATTTTTATATGATGAAAGCCAAATTGAGACGTTTATTGTCAGGCGAGCAACAAAAAAATCCACGTTATTAATATTTGTTCAATTGTATTTCAGTTTCCTGCCGCATACAATGGTCGGCCCAACGGACGAGGTGGCCCTGTTCGTCCCCGACCTGGAGCGAGGGCGGCGAAAAGACTACGAGAAAACCATCGACCACTGGGAAACAATTCTGAGAGACAAAAATGTCTCGCAAATCAGAGAAATCATTCCTATGAACAAAGTCAAAACGGAGTACAGTCAGTATGAGATGAAACTCAAACTGGGACGACTCTTTGATTTCTTCCTGGTAGACGGAAGAATTGCCGGCCACATGACTCATCTTCTCGGCAAGACATTCAGACGATCAGCAAGGCCCCCGACCCCCGTAAAACTCCAGAGGGATAATTTGAAAAGTGAAATTGATAACGCACTGCGAAAAACGAGTATGGAAATTCATGGCGCCGGCAATTGTCACACGATGCAAGTGGCGTCTGCTACCATGGATCAACGCCAAATTATTGATAACATTATTGCAGCATGTAAAGTACTGGAGAAGGAGTATCCTGGAGGATGGGAAAACATCCGATCTATTTTGGTGAAAACTACTCGTAGTTTGGGCATTCCAGTTTACCTCTCCATCAGTGAGTGGCCATTTTGTTTTCCATCTTAATTCTTCGGAAGTTCTTGAGGAGAAAATAATTAAACTACTCTTTAACGTTTCAGAGAATAAAAATAAGGTGCGAGTGACGAAGGTGACAGCCAAGAGGCCGAAGGCCTTTAAAGCAGTCGTAGGCGAGCTCTCGACGACTGTCAGGAACGTTTTGGTCAAGGTACAGCCTGGCGGAAAGATCACCCTGAAAAAACTGAAGAAGCCGAAGTCTGAGTCTCCAGTCGCTGATGAAAGTCAATGAAGGAAAGTTGGCAATTGTCCGTAAAAAAAAAGGAAATGTTTGACTGAAACATTTGTAGATATTGTAAATAATTGAAGGACAGTAGTGTAAGTTTTGTGGTACAATAAATAATTTTCCTGAATAACTGAAGGTCGTTAGAGATGGTTCGTTTGCTCTGACGTCTGCAATTGATGGAGGACAGAACAATTGATGTCGTATATTTATTTTCATTATTCAATAAAGCGGATAACGATACAAATTCACTATGCACATCAATTGCGAGTATCAAATACGATGAATTGGAAATATATTGGGAGCAATAATTAGCGATAGAAAATCATGCAAAATGCTCTATTTCTTGTCGCTGTCCTTGTCCTTGTCCTTCTCCTTCTCCTGTGTTTTGTCTTTCTGCTGTAAGGAATTAACGGCCTGGCGTACGGCTTCAGATTGGGGATCAACGCCTGGTAGACTCTCGAGAACTGTTTGTAGGAATGTTGGATCAGACATGACGGCGACGTAATCATCCTCAACTTCCATAGCTTCCTCCTTCGACGGCTCAAAGTCTTCTGCAGTGGATGGGCATGGAAGGAAATGAAACAAATGCTCAGTACAAAGTAACTCCCCCAGTTGTGTCCATTTTGTTTATTCTGAAATGGCAATAATAATTGTCGTGCAACTTACGTTGGTCTTGCATAGACATCTGCATGGCGAATGCGATCTGTTCCTCTTCCGTCATGTGCGCAAAGTCCGGAACATTGCCGGTGCTAGGTGGAGTTGCCTCAGGAGCAGCCGCTGATGATTCCTCAGTGCCTTCCATGGACATCGCAAGAGCACGTTTCAGCATGGCCTCTTCGTTTGGTGCCTCTTTAATTGGCTCTGGCTTGGCTGAGGCAGTTTCTTTGGCCTGAGCACGACGGGCTTCGTCCTCCTGGCGCTGTCGTTGCTCCTCCATGGACACGCGGAGTGCCTGGAATTTTAGTTTTAATGGGAGAGTTGTTCTTTAACAAGTTGTTCATGAATTATTGGAAGACAGTTTGAGGGGAAAATTTACCAGCGCAAGTTCCGGATCCTCGTTGGGATCGACTCCAAACTCAAACGCAGCTCCACTCATGCCCGCACCGCCTAGTCCATCCTCGCCTTGAATGATTGGCGAGGAGATGAGGGCATCGGAGAGATGGGGCCCCGGTGGGACCGTCACCAAGTGGCTGCCTGTGCCATCTTTACCGTTGAGAGCATTTATGAAAGCTGTCAGGACGTCGTTGTTCACCGCTTCCTCACCAAAACTGATGATATCGACGTTAACCTTCTCTTTCTTCAGACGTTTCGCCAATTTTACTAGTTCCTTCTCGTCGAGCTCTATCGGGCTTCCGACAAATGCTACAATTCTCATTTTGTGATTCTTACCCTGGCGATGTTTGAGTGCCAGCTGCAAGTCCAATGAATACCAAATTAACGAGAGGTTTTCGTTAGAATAATCCTCAAGGTGAACTCTGACATTGTTTGATGACATTCCCTCAACTTACGTGAGCAATTCTGATTCCGGTAATGAGGCTGAGATTTCCGCTCGGTTGTACCTGATGCAATTTTGACAGAATTCTGCCGACATCACTGGTCAAGGTGGCCAATACTTCAACGCTGGAAGCAGAATCATTTCTAATTTAATCATAAAATTCGTTCATCATTTCGCTGGCTAATTTTTCCACCGGCAATGAAGCGATGCAAAGTACTTACTTTGCTAGAGTAATGAGACCCACATTATTCTCAGGGTTAGAGCGAGTTTTAGAGTGACAGACGAGATTCACTGCGTCCTGCTGGGCTTGGAGACGAGTAGGTAGAAAATCGCCATTTCTCATGTAGTCACTGTTGTCGACACTGAAACCGCATTTATTGTAAACAATTAATTTCGCAATTATCTGGGGTTCTTCCAAAACATAGAATTATATGCAACTGTTGAGCTACTCAGTGCTTGACATGACTGCCATCAACTTTTGCCTTGTCACTGTAGAAGCAGAACTTACTGAGGGCGAATGGAGGCACAGAAAAATCAATTGCCCTGATATTCGACTGGTAAATTAATTCCTGGACCCTGATTCTTCGTATTCACTCGTTGGAGTGGCCAGAAGAGCGAGGGAATTGATCAAATAATGGAAATAAAGCCTCAAGACTCACCATATCATTGTACTTTCGAGCACCATCTTGGATTACTATGTACTGCTGCAAGCCGACGAGTACGCGCGAGTACACAACAAATAATTCCCAGCCAGCGGAGCGTGGCGCTGCTGTCTTTCCCTTTTTTACACACAGGCACACACAAACACACCGTCGTCTACCCCTGGCATAAACCTGAAAGGTTATAGCTGTGAAAAATAATAGAACAACACTTCAAATGACACTCGCAAGAATCCTAACAATATAACGTAAGTCTCCAGTGCCAACTAACAAGCAGAAAATGAAATCCTCCCTAAACATTCACCGCTAAATAATGCAAAAAACGTCTGATGAAATAAGTCACGTGTCATTGTTATGATGACAGGACTTGGAAGAGTTAACCAGTGTCTTTTAATTGAATTTCAGCTGAGGAAAAGTATGATATTATTCTGCAAAACCTGTGGTAACGTTCTCAAAGTAGAGGAGGGCTCTTCGGGTCTCCAATTTGCTTGCAACAGCTGTCCCTACATCTTTAAAATCTCCCGAAAAATCAGCAGCCGAAGTTATCCAAAGCTGAAAGAGTTGGACGACGTGTTGGGTGGTGCAGCTGCTTGGGAGAACGTAGACTCGACTGAGGAGCGTTGTCCAAAGTGTAATCATTCACGTGCATATTTCATGCAAATTCAGACGAGATCAGCGGACGAGCCTATGACAACATTTTACAAATGTTGCAACCCACATTGCGGACACAATTGGCGAGAGTAAATACTGGCTGGAGTATTGGTGGAAGAAGATCGATTATGGATGTTAATTATCAACCACCACTCAGGGTAACGTTGAATCAAGTGCAGAGCATGATGAATAAACTGAGTCCAAACGCCAAACACTGGTTCATCGGGGGTGAACGTTGTCTCGCCGTTGGTGTTAAATTAATCAAAGAGAATAATATAATAGCCCTCCCAACGGACACGATTTACGGATTAGCAGGGCTTGCTCAAAATACCAAAACCGTTGACAAATTGTACGAGTTGAAGGGCAGAAATAAGTGTAAACCCCTGGCGATTGCCCTCAGCAGCATCAAAGACATTCCACTTTGGGCTGAGACAGATCATCTGCCCCCCAATCTGCTGCAATCCATTTTACCTGGCCCAGTAACAGTTGTCCTTAAACGAAAAGCCACACTGAATCCCGACTTGAACCCGGGGATCGATTCAATTGGGATCAGAGTTAGTGAGAGCAAATTCCTGAGGAGTCTGTGTCGAATTGTCGATCAACCTCTGGCACTCACCAGTGCAAACACCAGTGATCAACCGAGCTCTCTGACTGCCGATGAGTTCCGGCATCTTTGGCCAGAGCTGGGAGGAATTTTTTACACAATTAGTGATAAAAATAAATTAGACGAGTCGTATAGAGTTGGATCGACTGTTGTTGATCTGACAGTGCCTGATGAATTCCATATTATTCGCCGGGGTATAGCCATCGATCGTGTTTTCCGAGTGATGTATCGCCATGGGCTACAGAAGCGTGAGTTACCTGACAGTAATAAGACCACTGAAGACGCTGCTGCTGTACAGCAATGATGTACCAATGACATTTCCTGTAATTCCGAATAAAATTTCACCCACAAAGAATTATCATCAATAACAGCTGTGTGGAGTACATAATTTATTTGTTTATTTTATTGTTCGCTGATGTTAAGTGCAATTAACTGGTTAATATTGTCTTATCGATGAGAATACATATCACATGAAATTCTTTCAAAATGTCTATAAAATGTATTTTGCATCTCATGTTAAGGCCTTACAATTAGGTTGATTGTATAACCGAAATTTCGCGTTATTATCGTGAGATAATTCAATCAATAGTGGGAATGCCGACAGAAATGTGTGAAAAACAATGTCAAATATTCTCTAATTTATCCACTACCTGATTTGTAATGCACTTTTCACAACAAATAGAGTCAATTTATATTTTCGTTTGTCAATAAATTAGGAAATCATCATTTCATCCAGTGCATTCTGATGTTTTAAAAAATGTCACTCCGATCTCAGACACATTTGAAATAAAAATACACGTGTCCAATTTTGAAATAGCATTGAGCATCTGAATGACATGTAGACACTTTTATCACAAGACATATCACACACGCTGTAACTTTCACATGTTTCTAGAATGGGAAGCATGTATGTGGTTTCAAAAAATATCTATCTACAAGAAAGAATGAGATGATTGTAGGTAGAGTACTCTGTGTGAACTCAACGTGATCAAGACCCCCAGGACCCTATAGTATTGCCAATTACTCCAGTGACAGTGCATTAAAAAAGATTACTTACCAATTTTTTTGTGAAATTTGTTCTTGCTCACGAATGCTTTTTTAATAAATAAAAAAAGGTCCAGTAAGGGCGAGAGTTCTGAGCGAGTTGAGTTCCCCAGGAGTTTCGCAGACATTACACTACAAGGATCTAGAGACAAAAACTGACCTCACAATATGCTTACACAGCTTTCACCATCAGAGTCATCTAGTCCACACTCTCAACATCTCTAATAATATAACCTAGTACTTATAATTAATTATCCCTGGTGGAGATCGTCATTCCCCCCCCCCATCTTCATCAATTCGTGATGCATAATTTAATTCCAAAGAGACCACCATTCCTGGCGTTTTCCACTTACTCGGAAAAACGATTATCCTCTTATAATAATAATATCAGTCTAGTCTTCTTTAGTCGAGAATGGCCCCACTTGGCTTCGTTTACAATCCAATCGGAATATACCAATGATGCTGGTACGAAGTCGATTGTAAATTTCCTTTCTGACAGTGGCCGTAAATTTGGTGGCAAGGCATGCAATAGCAGCTATTGCAAATGTTAAATTGTAAAATAAAACGAGTTTGAAATTACCAAGCCACTCAATGCGTCCAAAGTCACCCAATAAATCAAAATTTGTCATCCCTACAATTGACGATAAAATGGATTAGAGGGCTTGGAATAAAATTGATCAATGGACTTAATAATTAAGTAATGACTTAAATAATTAGCTCACCTAATATACGGGATAGAAGAGGCAACGCCGAGCTGAGAACCAGGAGAAGAGCACAATTAGCGATGAGATGAGTGAGAGGTGTTGAGTGAATACGTGGCCTGACTCTTCTCACCCCAGGAAGTCCATAGAGGCCAATGGCACTTGTGGCTGCCAAGTACAGTATCACAACTACCTCAACTGCAGCACCAATTGCACCGAGCTTCGATGGCGAACTGATTCCCAACGTGAATTGCTGGAACAAGTGATGAATTATTGGACTGTGGGGAATTGGATGAGAATAATTATGACGTTATTCTGAATTGTCTTACTCGTGTGCTCAAGGGAAGGGCTTTAATGCCAATCAGCAGTTCCAACGTGTTCTGCACTGCGACGAGAGCAGTCGTCGTCGACAGGATCAAGAGAGCTAGCATCGCCAATGGATAAACAAGAGTTCGCCTGACCCACCAGGTTCTCCTCTGCTTATCAAGTACTTTACTAAGTTTCTGAATATCGTTTAATCTTTGGGTAAGGCCACGCTGGAGTGCCCCATTCTTCAGGCACATTAAACTTGGATTTGAAGCAAGGAGTTGCTCGTCATCGTCAGGTACAATGTTGGTGCACGATGGCGGTGACATTGGCATTGGCGAGACGTACGATTTTCCCGTTGCCTGGGCATGCTCGAGGCTAGATAAACAGTTGTTACCTCTTCATTTGAGAGCTCCTCGATCGAGAATAAATAATATTACAGCAATTGGAGCATCAATCCCCAATTATGCAGCTCAAAAAGCCTCAGTTGACAGAAAAAAAATGATAACGTTGACCTCATTTAGAATTGATAAGATACAAAGATAATTTCTGCTGCGAGTAAGTTGCGCCGAATTAAATTGACAACTGCTGGAAATATTCCCCTGACTTACCGTCTTTTTATGCAGTCTTCCTCCAGCCGATAGGCAAAGAATTCTTCGTCCAAATTTTTCAAGAATTGCGGCTTAACGAGACAAAACCCAACGACACCGAAAAGCCGTACAAAACCCACTGGTGTACACACTAAAAGTACAGTTGACAATAAATTATGGTTAGGGGGTGGGGGGAAAAAAATGGGAAAAGTATGGGGAAATAATTGAATGACATACACAACAGCATGACTACGCCGACGAACGATACGCAGGAATACAAAAAAGGTAAATAGTAACTCCACAGATCTGAAACATTAGAATTAACGATAATATTGTGTACTACAATTGCTGAAAATATGTGAACATACGCAAATAATGTGCCTACTTACTGAGTAATGTATGGAGGCTCGATTGTTGATAATTGATGAGTGCCGATAAGACATATGTCATACCAAGAACTAGAGTTCCGAGGAGGCACAATACAGTCACGGTCTCGTAAACTCTGGCCATAACTCCCTAAGTAAATCAAGCGCTTGAGTAAAACAAGCCTAGTGAATGCAAGCCTAGTGAATTGTAATGGTCATTACCTTTTTATACCCAACGAATCCCTCGGACTCCGTAAAAAGATATGCGAATGGTAGAAAGACGAAGAGTGAGAGGTTGGAGAACAGGAACACATGATTCCAGAGGCCTAAAAGTGGAGTTAAATATTTTCTTTTTTATCCTGGATGACTGGGATTTACGAAGTACTTTTATTCGACACATGTCAATTACTTAAATCACTTGAAAATTGGCTTATCGATTGGGAATTACCTTGTATGAGAGAGCTATTGAGCCACTTGACATAGTAACTATTTGGATAAAGTATGAGTACTTCGTTACTGACAATTGACACTGGTAAGAGCAGTGTTGCACCAACTGACACTGCTAGGGCAACGGTGCACAGCCAGAGGCTGATTCTGTAAACTGTCGCCTCATCTTCGTCTACTGAAAAATAGTCCTCGCGATCTTTGCGTCTGAATCTGGCGATGAAAGCGTAACTGGAGATGTACAACAGAAGAAACAGAAGGAGAAATATCTGAAAGGTAAATCATTCGGGAAATTATTGTTATTGTTGTGCCTAGCGCGGAAAATGTGGAAGAGGATTTTTCGCCTGAGGGCAAATGACGGAGGAGGGGCTGTAAAAGAATGATTGACAGCTGAGGATGATAGAGTGGGTGTTTTTTGGCGATTTCACCCCTCAATGGGCTATTTTATTTCACTCCATATCGTTAGGTCGTTCGTATTGCAAGATTACGTCGATAAAAAAGGTCATAATGCTGTAGAGCACATCAATAACTGCACACGTGAGCATATGGAATTGAAAGAAGGTCAATATTGTCAAAGTAGGACTGCCATTGCATTTTTATTGTTGCGAAATCAATGGGCAATTGTTTAATCTCCAGTGTTCCTGCCACTCTCTCGGGGAGAATCCAGCTCATTATACGCGTTAAGATAAACATTGCACACGAGAAATTGCTATCAAGGTCAATGATAAACAGCTGAAGCCAATGGAGTAATGGCAGTGGCGATTTCCCCTCGTGCGGAATTTGGCATTCGACATTCCCCGGGGGTTTCCAAAGAATAATGATTATTTGCTGGGGTCGGCCTCATTGGGGATGACGCTGATCGGGGTCAATGATCTGTCTGCATAAACAAGGGACAGTCAGCTCTACATACGTGTTGGAAAAACAATAATGACGGAGTGCGGAATGGTTGGCTGATGAAGGAAAAAGGCCAGACGAGCCAATTGGTCCATTCTACTCACAATATTTTCCCTGACAGTGTTGTGGAATAATTGCTCCCTGAGGTCAGCATCATCTTCCATCTTTTCACCTATTTCTCAGGAAATTTTTGTTGGTTAAATACGGAATTGTCGATTGTAACGACATTTTACGTGAACAAACAACTATAGATAGTCGAATTTAATCACACGCACCACATCACAATTTTTTTTTCTACTGTGATAACACAAAAAAACGTAAACTACCTCTACAAAAATTTGATTTTACTGGTGTATTGATACTCGTGACAATTCAATGTTTTTCAATTTTCATGGTTGATTTTGGCTGTTGTCACTCGCAGAAGATCCAGTGTCACTGACAATCAGGAGCTCCCCCACTTTATTACCAATTTTCCACTTCCCACTGTCGGTGAACAACAAAAAAAAAGATGGAAGGGAGGAAAAATTGATAAAGTGGGCTGGGAGAGAAAATGGCGGCCATTTTCTCACTTCCGGACTAATTGCAGTGGCGCCATTTTTTTAATTGGCTCATTAAAAAAATTAATGACTTTTTGAGACCGTTTTTGGCATTTTCTTGAGTTTTCTCCTGAGGGATAAATAAATAGAACAAAAAAATATTGACAGAGAGTCGATATTTTAAAAAATGAAGTCAAATCAGACGATTTTTATGGGGAATGGGACTTATGGGGCTCGCGGCGAGGGGCCCACAAGCGTTTAACAACAATTAATTAATTAATTAAGCTCTGATGAATTGATAGAACTCTTAGACATACCGTGAAGGGACTTTTGGGCCCGAGGAATGTGTCGGAGGAGGTCCTTCGGCCATTTTTGGCGCTCCGGAAGTAGCTTTTACACGCAGCGCGCACTACAGCCGCTGTAATATGGCGGGATTGGCTGAATTCTACAATGGGTAGCCGGTAGTTGTGAAATTTTCAGGTATTTAACGGTTTTAAAAAGCATCTGGCAAGTTTCATCAGTTCTAATTATCACCGATAATCAGTGTAAATTAATTTTCGCCCCATGTGGAGGATCTTCTGTCGAATGAGAGGACTTTCGTGTTGTGTACAAGGACAGGCGTGACATAACCAAAAACTGAATTTGAGAGCGTTTCCGTGGTCGATAAAGATCAGCAGAAGGTGAGAATTGAATTAAATAGTCCATGAGTGGATGGGAGAGTAGAATTACCTGATGAATTAATATTTCAGGTGAAAATGGAGCCTCTAAAAATTCATTTGGATGCTCTGGAGATGGCTGGGAAGATGGTGGACAAACACATGATAGCAGACAGCAATTTTCCCTCTCTGATAAATCTCATGAGATACTCAGTGCAAGGTAGAACACAACTAGAATCCCATAAATTGTCGTTTATGAATGGCAAGAATCATAAAAGCCATTTCCCCCCCCCGATATTTTGTAATCTTTACGAGACTAGATTGTATGGAAATGTCGGGCCACTGCAGAACTAACACAGACTTTCAATTAAAATCCAGGAGGGCCGACTGTGAGTGGTCTGGACGATCACGACTACCCGAATTTAAATGGAAACCTGAGCCTCAGCAGCATAAACCAGATGAAGATGCACAGTAAAATTCCCCTCCCCTCGGAGGTGATGGAGCACTTTGGTCACATGCAGTGTCACTGTATGATGGGTCTGTTCACAGACATCTCGAAAGCCTGGTTGACAATCGACAGTGACATTTACGTTTGGTCATACGAGAACGAGTCGGACGTGGCGTACTTCGACGGTCTGAACGAGACGATAATAAGTGTCGGTCTGGTGCGACCGAAGGCTGGGATATTCCAGAGCTACGTAAAATATCTGCTTGTCCTGACAACAACTGTTGAAATAACTGTGCTGGGGGTGACCCTCTGCGAGAAATCCGACGGCACCCCAGGCGAGATACAACTCGTTCCAGAGCCAATATTCACAGTGACAACTGATGGCATTGCCATAACGACAATAGCCAACACGAGCAGCGGTAGAATATTCTTAGGTGGTAGGAATGGCTCGTTGTACGAGATTCAGTATCAAGCGGAGAGCAGTTGGTTCGGCAAACGTTGTAAAAAGGTGAATCACTCAGAGGGTCCGCTGTCCTTTTTGGTGCCGTCATTTATCACAGTAGCCCTGTCAGAGGAGGAGGCCATTATTCAGATATCAGTCGATGATACGAGAAATATTTTATACACCCTCGGCGACAAGGGAACAATCGTAGTCTGGGACATCGATAACGGAGGGGCATCGAAGGTCACGTCCCTCTCTCAATCCTCCCTCGTCCAAAATACAGTTCACATCGTGAAAACCCTGGACAGCAATAATTTCCGACCGCTGGTGAGTATCTCAGCTATTACAGAGACTGAGTCGGTGCACTTGAATTTGGTGGCAGTCGCTGCAACTGGCACGCGATTCTACTTCACTTGTACATCGGCAACGAACCCGGGCGTGCGCCCGCAGTGTTTACAGCTGATTCACGTGCGATTGCCCCCGGGTTACGCAGCCAATGCGCCAGTTATGAGACCGAGAAAAGTGCAAATGGCGCACTATCGTAAGGGCACGCTCATCCTGATCTGCGGCGGCGACACGGAGACCGCCTGGTGCCTGAGTAACGACGCCTACCCCTTCACCAATTACCTAGCCGAGACCCAGAGTATTCTGCCACTGGACAGTCCCGCCTGGGCCATGGCGGAGATCTTCGGCGAGTCGGTAATTCATATTGACAAGCAGGGAGCCCAGGGCGAGCCGCCCCTGCTCGTCAGACAGCACATGGAGCCCCCGAGGAAGTTCATCTTCCTCACAGCCCAAGGCGCCATTATTCTCATTCAAGTGAGACCCGTTGACATACTCCGACAGCTGCTCCTCGAGCAGCGCGGCCCTGACACGGAGTCAGTTCGCCTGTACTTTGAGAGCCAATCGCCCGAGCAGGCCTGCGCGACTTGCCTCATCCTGGCGACACTCGAGTCCTCCCAGAATGCCCAATTGTCCGAGTGGGCAACTCGTGCCTTCTTCCTCTACGGCGGCCAACGGAATCCGTCTAATCAGCCTGGAGTGCAACTGGGCGCTGTCCACACGTCGACACCCAGAGTTCCTGGCATGGAGACACGGCAAAATATATTCCGAACTCCATATCAACAAGTTAGCGTCAATACCGAATCAAGTATTCATCAGTTCTCAGCGAAGCACGGAGGCCTCTACCTGTACGTTGGAAGAATTCTCAGGCCAATATGGAGTATCAGATGTATCAAGTATGAATTGCCCACTGCTAAGCCAGTGATACACAGCACAGTAACACCTGTCCAGATTGGTTGGATCCTCGGGCATCTCCAGGCACTGAGGTCTTTCCTCAATAAGAATACTCACATTTCCAAGCAGCACAACACCAGCCGAAGTGTCACCACTGAGGGAACACATTTTGATACAACAATGACACACTATCAGGAGCCAATGGTGGAGGAGAGAAACTCCCTCGACGCCCTGAAGATCTTTATCACTCATGCCTGTGAAGTTTTGGGACTGTGGAAGATCTTGTCTGAGAATCAGTTGCACAATATCGTTCACTCGCTCTCCAAGGATCAGGTCAATCAATTTTCAACGGCTACGTTTAGAGATTTAATTCTAATGGGGCATGAGATATGCTCGTTACTCATCATTCATCTGATTGACAGTTACCTCGGGGACAATACGTCTGTCGATGTTGTCAGCGCTCGACTCAGAGAAGTCTGTCCGAACTTGTACAAGAGTGAGGACGCCGTTTGCTCGAAGGCCAATGAAATTATTATCAAAGCGAAGAATTGCTCCAATGCAGACGAGAAGGAGTCGCATCTCCAGTCTGCTCTGAAGCTCTGCAAAACTGTGGCGCCGCGATTAAATTTGGCAGCTGTATGCCAACAATTCGTTGCTTGTCAATTTTATACTGGTGTGCTGGAGCTCTGTCTCTGCTGCGCTGAGAAAATCGATCCCAATAATGCAGCTCTGCACTACTACAAGAACAATGAGCCTGTGGAGGATCAGGAGGGTAATATGGCTTACTTCAAGCGGCTGGAGATCTACAAAGAAGTGACGGTTATGCTGGATCACCTGTACAATCAGAGCATGTCGAATCCATTGACACCAACGATCCCCAGCAAGCCAGGGCCGCCAACGTACAGCACGTCGACGACTGCATCAACCCCAGCAAAACAAGTTCTCCATGAGATTATCGAAGATGCTCTACACAGTCCATGCGAAATTCTCCACGCGTCAGTCTATACCTGGATGATTGAGCGTAATCTTCATGGAGAGCTCGTCGCCCTGGCAGCGGCTTCCTTGGAGCCTTACCTAATTCGTGTCAATGCTCCCGAGTTGTTGTGGCAATTTTACGAGCGCAGCAAAAATCACGCGGCAGCTGCGAAAATTCTCGATGCACTGGCAACAAAACCCGGGCCCAATGTCTCATTGTCCCAGAGAGTTGAGTATTTGGCGAGAGCGGTTGTCTGTATGCGAAGCGATCAAGCTGGCTATGCTCCTCATCTTGGGGTGTTCCTTCGAGAACTCGAGGATAAGGTCGAAGTAGCGAGGATTCAGCAGCAAATACTCGATACAATCGCCAATCAGCAGCACTTATTCGACAATATGGCCGTTAGGGATGCTAAGCACAGGCTGAACTCTACGCTGCTGGATATCACTCAGCTGTACGAGGAGTATGCCGATCCCCTGCAACTCTGGGAATCCAAACTGGCCATTATCCATTGCTCCGGCCATCAAGATGCCATGCTTGTACAGGGCATCTGGACAAATGTCATTGAGAATGAATTGAAAAACGCACAGACTCAGGCGTCGGTGGAGGACAAAATGTCCATTGTTATGAGTAAAATCAAAATGCTGGGACAAGAGTACTCTGGCACTCCTCACTGCTTTCCCATTGACTTTTTGATCAAAGAGCTGGAGATACGGGCGTGCAGACTGGGAGTATCCAATACTGATATCATCACTGGCTTCCTCCAGCTTGGGGTTTCTATAGAGGATCTTCTGGATTTGTACGACAAACTCATCGGGGGAAATAATCGTGTCTGGTTGAATGAGGGCAATGAATTCCACTTGATCGAATCCACTGCCAATCTTGTCAATTATTTCATAACAAATACAAAAATTGCCAATAACTTCTTGAAGAGAAAAGTCATCATCAAGTGCCAGGATATTATTTCCAAGTGCTTGACGATGTTATTCAGTAAATCCAATGCCAGTGAACTTATTCAACTACTCAGAGCTATCCAGAGTACCCTCAATAGGCTATAATTGCAGTTTTTTGCAGTATTTTCTTATTCAAGTTTTTTTTTTCCTTTTTATGTATGTTGAAGAATCCAATTATTACGCCCATTCTCAATTTTTGTAAAATTCAAACGATTGATTAATAAAGGTGAAAAAAAAATCATGTAAATATTTCAACACTTGCGCTCTAATTATTTGTATCCATTGAATTATCAGGTCGCTGTACTTACCCTCACTCTGGGAATTCGCCAGAATATTCGCTGATTTTTTTCTCCTCGCCAGTGGTCTCGCAGGATTTGATTCTTTTCTCTGCACACAAGAACTTGAGGGGAAAGTCTTTCAATTAAAATCTCCAGTTTATCGAAGCAATCTTTAATATAGCAACATAGTCAGTCTTACAATAAGCCGAAAAATACAATCTACTATCAATCAGGGCGTTTGCTGATGAAGAAAGAAAATTGTCTGCAAAGTGACGAATCCAATTATGCGACTGAACATTCTAGCCGGCTAATTGAAAAGCTCTCGAGTGGGCTCTCTTCGTCATCGTTGAAATGCTTCAATGTAAACCGTAATTTATTGTGTACAATGGCCCCCCCCGCGAATACCCTGGGAAATTCACGCGAGCCACAATCAACTAAACGTCTTGCTTTTGTACATTAAAACGATAAGACAATGCGACTAATAAATTTTCAATATAAACTTTGCTTACTATAGAAAAGTGCAATTAATCCGTAATATTCAAATAATTTCTCATCTTACAATCTAGCTATATATGATCAACTTTTGCTAACTGCACATCTTCATTAAATGTCCTTATCAGATGACGAAAATAAAATTGCATGCTTGCTTTCTCCTATCCATACGATTATGAATATTATTATTGTAATCATCATCATCATTATAATTAATATATTCTTCTTCATTTTTTTTTTCTCCTCTCATTTATTTCACCTAATTAGTCACTCCTTACACGCTTTTCTTAATTATCCCCAGAGTCTTCACGCAATCTTCGATCAGCCCCCGATTGACGTGACAAAAAAAAACAAAATAAACACTGGGAATATTATTCAACTGCAGTGCAGTTCCGGCCACATGCAATTTCAGTTTTACTTTTCCTGAGGTCATGAGATAATAGAATTGTTAATGCAAAATCAATGAATCGCATGAACAATGCAATTGTTATTTCAGGGGATGGGGGGGAGAAAAAAATTAATTGAAAGTTATTAGTGTGACGAGATAAACGCGGAGGGAGAATGATCATTATAAATATATAGATACATTAGAGATGGGTAATTTGTTGTAACATTCAAAGCCTTGCGTAAAATATACAATTGTTTACTCACGTCTGAAATTCGATGTATTTTTTTTTTCCCCTTTCAGGTTGAGTATTTCAGAGTTACAAAAAAAGTATTGCATATCGTGAAAATAATCATTATCCTTAGCTATGTAATAAAATGCTTGTTTCACGATGAAATATCATTTTTCGCACCTTTCCACAGTTGTTTTTCATTCTTAGGCAGTTGATCCGATGACGAATAGATTATTTGATTATAATAATTATTATTATTGTTAATAGTATCATTAGTAGTACAACTACCAATTATTATTATTATTATTAGTATTATTATTAATATTATTATTGCTGTGAAACAAGCGAGAGTACCGAGTGTCTAATACAAATGGCTTGTTAGAAAAATTCACGTAAAAAAAGTATTTGTTTCGCTTGTTTCATTCCAAGATATGCATATTTGTCACTCAATATGTTGTTTGAAAAATTGTAAAAATAATTCATCTTGTTTCTTTCTTTCATTTTTTTCCATTTTTCTTTTTTTTTTTTTTTTGGTTTGCTCTCAAAGTTTGTAAAAAGTATCAAATATTTATTTTTATGAGAAAGAAAAAATTAAATTTCCCTTTATCCACAATTATCGAGATAAATCTCATACAGTGTGAATCATTTGTTATTTTGTACTCAATAAATTTACAAGTTTATCGACTCAGAATTTACATAGAGAGTTACATTAGTTTGTAAATTGGTTTAGGTTTACCAAAAAATTATTATCACAACGCACTTGTTATTTATTCTTTTTTTTTTCTTCTTCTTTATCTTTTGCATCTGAGAAATGTTTATTTTTATAAGTAAAAACTAATTATGGCCTTGCATTTCGGTAGCAGCAGATAGCAATCATTACACAGAGCAGACATAACAATTAGCAAGGATTTATAATTTTCTTTGTAGTGTGTAAGATGTTTGTTTATAGTTAATTTATATGTAGCAGTTAGCGGTATTATTAGAAATAGATGTGCAGTTTTTTTTTTCCTGTTTTCCAATTTTATTCATTCCATTTTCATTTCATCACTGGATGTTAAATAGATAATTCGTTTCACTCGTCTCCATATGCAACATTAACTCATATATTCGGTCATCAGGTATTAAAAATAAAATTAATATTTTGCTTTTTTTTTTTTTTTTGTTCATTTACTGCAAACTACTGTGGACCGCGTTAAAATTGATATAGTTTGAATGATTACTCCACTCATTCTCTTATTACTTCACTTTCCATATTTTTTTTATTTTTGATTGGAGAAATTGTTCACCGTCTTTTTAAACTTTCCATTCGCCAAATAATTCACAGAGTCGAAATAATTTTGCTTTCCCATCCAATTGTATTCCAACGAATTGATCGCCGCGTCCATGAAAAACTCGACTGATCACCAGTTGAACTCAGACTGCGATTGGACAATTTTTTCATTGCGAGGCGTACACATTATTCATAGCTTTTATATAATGATGATGAACTGCAAGGAGTATGTACTAATTGTAAAGATGTTAATATAGAATGTTTATCTCGCGATTGTGTTTTGCTCTCATCTCTCAATTTTTCGTCAGTATATTATATTAAATTAACATTAAATGGTCAATTCAACTGGACTCTTTCTCCTTGGAATCACAATCTGATTTGTCCTCAGATGTTCCATTAGTCAATTCAGGCTCTTTTTTCTTCTCATTGTTCTCCTCAGACTCGGCACTCGATGTTTTCTTCTCCTCTTGGCTTGGATTTTTCTTCTCCTTAGATTTACCTTTGGCTGGTGTAGCTGGCTTCGGCTTTGGCTCAAGACTCGGATCCAAAATTATTTTTCCAATGTTCTTTCGATCGTGCATCCTCTGCATTGCCTCAGTGACTTCCTCCAGGGCCCACGTGGAGTCTATTTTCGGCTTGACAGCGCCAGTATCCCATAGTGCGAACACCTGATCGACTGCTCTCTTCACGAAATCATGGCCCCCCTGGCGGTGCATCAGATGGCGAAGATTGAAGCCGGAGATTGTCTTGTTCTCGTCGAAGAGCTTGATCGGAGCGACTTTATCGACTTGCCACCACTGGGATATATTAATAATTAGTTAATGAAAGAAAAATGGAAACTAGTCATCTAGAGAATACCCTGAATAATTCAACTCACAGATTTAGCCACCGAGAAGAAACTCTTTGTTTCACCAGTGACGAGATTGCTCGAGCCGTATAAAACGTATTTTCCCATTGGTTTCAGGAGAGAGTAGCCCTTGTTGCACTCCTCCCCGTAGAGACAGTCCAGAACAATATCGACGCCTTCGGGTGAAATTCTGAAGATAATAATTGCGTTCAAGAAACATTTCCAGCGCTTAAAAAATTACTTAATCAATTGAATTCTATTTACTTTCTGACTTCACTGGAATAATCAGTCCCGCGTTCGAGGAGATGATCGATTGTATTCAGTGCCCTGAGCTCCTCGTGCTTGAGTTTGCCGCAGACGCCGAAAATTGTCACATCCTTGACAGTTTTGGCGAGTTGGATGACAGCTTGGCCCTTGAATAAAATCAAATGTCTCTAAATTAAGATATTTATTCACTTCGAGGAGGTTTTAATTTTCCTGGCCTATTAAAAAATGAGAAAAGAATGAAGACGTGGAATTCTTCCTGAGCGCCCGACGATCAAAAAGCTCTAATATATATCTGTTATAAATTAAAATTCTCCACGGAGGAGAGAAATATCCCCAGCATGAAATTCCGGCCCTCCTCTGGGCAACACGTGTGCGCTGAAAAATGTTGAGACGGGCGAGGCTAGTGGGAGTAGTGGCTCCACTCATTTTGGTCGATGAGGAAAAGTGAGTGAGACACACCGAGGGTAAAAGTGTGATGGGATACGTAAACCCAGTTGCCAAGGCAACGGCGTACCCACCCTCCATATAACCAATACCCCAACCCACCCGTAGGACATAGGTTCTACGTCCTCTGAACTTGTGTTTGGGCGCGGCAATGGCAACGTGCCGGCCAGTCGCGCCTCAACTTCACTACAAACTTTAAGGATGTTACTTTTTTCCCATTGTTCCCTATTTTTACCGTCTCCAACAAACTAATTATCGATTTGTTACGTAAAAATAGAACGTTCTTTCCGCGGTGTCTATTGTTCGTCGACCCGCCTATGTTCATATTGTTTTTAAATTTAGGATTCTTTAGACAGAAATTGCAAAAATGGAGGCGCTACAGTTTGGGAAATTGATGAACGATAATGCCCTTCAGAATAGGAATCCCGAAGAATTAAAATAGAAAAAATGGGGAGAGTCGAGGGCATTTATAAAATACACGGGCACCAGGATTATTCCTTAATCCTGTCACATCCACAAGGGATGAAACCTGTTGAGTCGTATTGATCTTGGCAACAATCTTGGCCGTTCCCTGGCCGAACTCTCAATTCTCACCCGACTTATGTCCGCTACGATTAATCCCCACAGATTATTTTATTCTGATTGTTCACGCGATTTATCGCGACTGGGAGTGTCGCGACGAGAGAGAGAGAGCAGGGAAAATTAACAGATAAAAATTGGGTTAGTTAAAATCGTTGCAATGGGAGGAGAAAAGTAAATAATACCGTCTACCAAATATTAATTTCACTTTGTGTGGCATTATGAGGGCCCAGGGTACTTACAACTCCACCTCCGGCGCTGTGAACGAGGAGGCTCTTTCCTGGAGTGAGACAGGCGACGTCAAAGAGGAGGATATGAGCGACAGTGTAATTCATCGTGATCGCTGCAGCGTCCAAGTAGCTCATATTGTCAGGAATTTTGAACACTGACGTAGCTGGAACTGCTGCGAGCTCCGCCCATGCCCTGTGCTCTGGCAATGCAACAACACGATCGCCAACCTGGAACAACAATTGTCATTGTTCAATGATGAATTCACTGCTCACCTAATTTTTAATCTGCCCAATTGAACGAGCCAATAAATCAACGAAGGTATTGTCTCGTAAAACTGGAGAAAAAAAAATCCTGTATTGATCATATTTTATTGTCCAACTCACTTGGAAATTCTCGACTCCCTCGCCGACTGCCTCAACATCGCCAGCACACTCGGATCCCATGATGAACGGTGGCTTCGGCGTCGAGTCGGTAACACCCCTTCGTGTCATGACATCTTGGAAATTCAAGCCACTGGAATTGAAACAGGGAAATCATTGTCTGTAATTTCTTCCACAGTTGTTTCTGCTAATAAGTCGGCTGTCTGGAATCGCATGAATGCTCCTGTTGTCTGGCTCTTACACGAAACTCACTCGCGGAGAAATTGTCGATTACAATTGCGGAATTGTCTTTCTTCCTTAATCTGTTGATTCAGATAATAATTACCGAATCCCCTGGATAAATTGAAAACCACATTACGCAGTGGATTTACGGAAAAGACACGTAATGTTTTATCAAACACTTCTTTCCGCGTTGGGACAGGAGGATAAGCTGCCCAGTAGCTGAACGTCCGGTTGAAAGATTGAAATTAAAATTAAAAAACTTGTCATTAGTGGATCAATACAAAAAAATCCAGATTTTGGTATTCATTGGCGGAATGTCCTAGGCAACGACGCCCGTATTTCGGGATGGGTTCATCCTCTGGACAGTTCGTCCCATTCACGGCGCGTCTAAAAATTTTCCCAAGATCCCCAAGCCTCAGAGAATAACTATAGAAAAAAAAAAAAGAACCCAGACTACGAGTGGTTGAATTGAGCCGGCCATATGCGACCATATGTGCGTTTTTCCAGGAACTTCGTTCCCCTGTTGGTCTACTATATCATTACATTATACATAAGCGACGATGTACAAAACTTGTGAGGAAATCAATAAAGACTCCCTCCTCGCCAGTATAAAACGCAAAGGGTGCAGAATGGACAAGTTGGAGATGTTGGGAAGGCCAATCTCCACCTGAATGAGACTTGGCATTTCAGCAGGTACAGCTAGATGATTGGGGACTCCATGAGATGCTCCAAAATCTGGATCAAGAGAGTCCAAGGCAAGGGTGACGAATAGCTAGACTAAAAGAAGAACATAACAAACCGGATGAATAATTTTTCCAGGCTCCTCAATCAACCTACTAAGAGCTTCATTTGATGACAGAGCCCTCCGCTTCCCCAGGATATTTCCTCACTATTAATTTATTCACTGCATTAACAACATTCTGACAATAAAATGATCTCCAGGGAGTCCATCCTCGACCTGTTAAAAAAATGGAAATCCGTAGTTATGGTACAGAAGAAAAATTCCCTGAGTCCCATAAAAACGAGATTGTTCTCAGAGTGAAAGATGTTGCTATGATTCATAAATTCCCCTTTAAAGCCATCTCCCACCACGTGCGTCTCTGGGTTAGGAAAAGGAACCGCACGCATGAGGGCGCGCAACTGGGGTGTGGTCCGATCAATACCAACACCTTATAAGATCTATCGGCAACGGTACCTAGTGCTTCTGGTATAGCCATTGAATCTGCACCTCCCCATTGTCCCCCTCCAGTGGCTGTACTTCTCGGTCACCTCAAGATATTCAATAAATTTGCATTCCATCAACGAAAAATGCCCGAGCAATTGTCAAGTCCATTCAGCCCTGACTGTTCCCTGCATGAGCTATCGATTGCTCCTGAGTTATTGCATTAAATACGAGCCTACTCATGTGCTTCCTCATCACCATGCGACGAGGATGAGGCGCTCGTGCGTGTTGGATTGATGACAATCTTCATTATGACAGAATAAATAGACGTATAGCCCAAGAGGGAGCGTTAAATTGAGAATAGAAAGGGAAATGGCCGTTTTTTTTTTGTCGACCAACCAGCGACAATTGCTTTGTCTTTTGCAAGTAGATTTCTTTCCTCAATTTACCAAGATGAGCAGTGATAAGTGAATACCGTGAGGACATTTAATGTCTCACGCGCCCACAGGCTGTACGCCACTGAAATACACAATAAGGCGTCAATCAGCTGGAATGATACGGGACGATGAGAAAAGAATTGTGCGCAAATAATAAGTCTAAGTGTAAGGCCAAATCTATTGGCATATCGAAGCTCTGTGACACATTGTATGTTCCCCCAGGTCTGTCTGGGGCATTAAAAATGTTGTTAATTCTATTGAAACAATCTAACGTCGATAAACTCCAAGACCCCCGTCATTAATGCACGCAAATTGAAGTGATGAAGTGTTTTTCATGCTTTCACTGTTGCAATCAATTTTGATAAGTTTTTATTTTTCATTTGCCCCCCCCCCCCCCCTACGCTCCGAAGAGTCCCCCCAGCTTGTTTACCCCGGGGGGACTTTGTCGAGAAGTCTCTAACATATTTCCATTCGATAATCGGATTATACGATTAAGTGAGATTAATCAATTGTTGGAGAATATCGAGGAGATATTGAGTACATTCGGTGCATATGACTAATGATGAAACGGAAATGAGACTCCATTTGAGACGTTCAGGATAAGATTATTGCGCAATTAAGATAACCAGAGCTTATTTGTGGAAGAAATTCCACTGGACATTACTATGGACTCATTCATTCGTTGATGAAGAGACAGGGAGAGAGAGAGAGAGCGAGAGAAAGAAGAGGGTGGGCATACACACGAGAGAATAAAAAAATAAGTTTCACAGACATTCGAGGAGGGTCTCTCGTGCGTCTCTCATCAGAGCCACTATTGTACTGGTGTACTTAAGTCCATCAGTCTTTTTAACGATCTCCTTAATACGTACGTCTCGCACTTGATATTCAACAACGACAAATATTTAACGGAATTGCGGAATGAGAGTTCATTAATAATCAGTCGAATGAGCAATTTCAGGGTGGCCTGGGTGATATGCATTTGCAGGAAGAGTTTATCACGTATGTCTATCAATTTTCTAATGATGTATGAACCCCCCCCCCCCCCCCCCCGAATCCGCCAGAAATAGAATTTTCCAGAGCACTTGTACTCATTTCTTCTGGAAATTATCGTCATTCAGTGGTAGTGAGAAAAAAAAATCAGAGAGAGAGAATGGCTAGAGTAAAGGGGGTCCTCGACGATCCTCCACGCTCTCTATTCTCAATTAAACGGTCCATTTATTCGCACGGAATTATTTATTCAACATTGAAAATAATGTGGCATTCAGTGTAACGTGTCTTTGCCACACAATAATCGAACAGAGACGAAGCGGAAACGACAATTGAATGTCCCGGTTGTTGATCGACAATGAGAGGGTGAAAAGGAACAAAAAAAAGAATTTGATAGGCTTTTTTTTTTTTTTGTTCCCAATGCTCAAGGGTAAACGAGGGAATGAGAGAGTGTAGTGGGAAAATAAAACTTACCATGCTTTGACTCTGATGAGCACTTCACCCTCGGCAATACTTGGCTCTGGTTTCTTAAGGGCCTTGACACTTTTGAGCCCACCAAAACCGTTGAGAACGATGGCACGCATGTCCTTCGTCTCGGTAGTTTGTTTCTCCTCGCCATTCTCCTTGGGTTTCTCCTCGTCATTCTCCTCAATCTTCTTATCCTCAACTTCCTTATTGTCCTTAGTATTTTCACTCTCTTCAATTTTAGTGGGAGTGGTCGGCTCCTGCGGCTTTTTGTCACCCTCCACTGTTGGGCTAGTTTCAGTCTTCTCTTCCGCCATTTTACGTATGTCTTTTCTCGATTTGATACAGCAAGGGCACCTCAAATATAATACTCCTCAGTTCTTTTGCAATATAATAATTAAATATTTGCCGGAAGCGTCACGCTTTCTGTATTCTCCTTTTTATATGAATTTCTCGCTCCCTTTCTACTGCAGATTTCAGGTAAAGCCGACGACGCCGCGCACGCTTGTCTCTCTCTCTCTTTCTTCCCTCACTGCTTGGAAAAAACCAACCGGTTTTTATTTTCCTTTCTTCTTTGCCCGTGAATTTATTGTACGAAATTAATGGCCTTAACGACAAAGAACTATCAACACTTGGTTATTCTCGAGTAATTTTTCCTCTCGACAGGATGGAAAAATTCAATGGCGACAATATATTATACAAACGAACGTAATTGTATCGACTGCGGGGGAGGGGGCTCGTGTGTGTGTGTGTGCGTTTGTTGGTTTTCAACAAGAAGAGACGTCTGCACGAGACGGGAGACCACTTGGTTCTGAACGTCCTTATGGTTAAGCCTGTCTGCTCGTCTGCTCTTTCAGTTGAGCCCGATGAAAAATTTTTCGCCACCGGCCGGGTCTATTATACGTTGGGGGTTTTCGCTGGGCTTCGCGGCGTCGCAGGCCACAGTGTTGCCGGTTGCCAAGCAACCGCAGTACCCTTATCCCCACCACTGGTGACATATAGAGAGGATGAGTAGCAGCATTGGAGACGTAGAGACGACAAACGAGCTCGCTGGGGCATGGCACCGGTGAATCCCTTCGAGAGTCGGAAAAATTCGGACGTTCTCGAGATTGCTCGAAACAAATGGATATCAACTTCGGATGTATCCGGATGTACTCGTGGCGCACCACCTTCCCCACCATCAACACACAACGACCTATACCACCACCGGATACCCCCCGACAATTATTCTCACTGGGGAGTCGCCGAGCCCACCATCCCCTTGCCGCCTTCCGAGAAAATAGACCGTCCGACGCATGTATATTTCAACGGCATTAGTCATCCAAGCAGACGGTGAATTTTACGACAGGTCGGGTATTCTTTTATGCACGCCAGCGAGGATTTTGAGGGAAATCTCCGGGTTCTTTTCATGACCAGTTGTCCGTGTTGAGATGGGATGCACGGCAATTGGCTGGGATTGGAGTGTGCGAAAGTAGGACCAGATGAATTGATGGTCAACGCCCCGGATGAATACGCCTTGCCGCCACGTTTCGAATGGTCGATGCACCAGCTATTGCATTGGATGGGAATTGGACTGTTGCGGTGAAGCCGAGGAGCATCATCACTGATGGTGGTTAACTGGGTTAATGGTCATCAACGAGGATTTTTCTAGGGAGTCTTTTTACCTGAAAAAATAAGAAAAATAAATAATAACTCTCGGGGTTGACCACTTGATGCCTGGTTTCTTGCTCAACCTGGCTGACGAGAGCTTGTGCAAGCACAAAAATCCCCTCCTTTGGAGAGTATTTTCATTATTGAAGACTTGCTTCAGAGGCTCTGGGAGTCTAGAAGATGAGGATGGATTCATTGCTAGAAAAAGCTCCCTCGAGTGACCAATTTGTCCAGAAAAAAAAGGACGAGTTTGGGAGTCCCTCGAGGTCACCTGCAGAACCAGCAGATTGCATAAATCCGGAAATATGCACTCCACTGATTCTCCGTCTGTCCTTGAATCTATCGTCATCTTGTATAACCCCAAAGTGAATGTCAACTGTCAAGTGTACCGCCCAACAACAGGCCTCCCCATCCAACTCCGATCAGCTGATTCTCCCTCTCCGATACCTCTCCATGTCATCCACGGCTGGATAATACCGTCAACTGCATTCGCACTCGTTTTGCCCCACTCTCGGTGGGAATAAATTCATTCCCACAGTGAGCATTGAATGCGACCCTGAACACAATCGCTATTAGTGCTCGCTGAACTTACAAAACAAAGAGACGATGCGTATGTGCTGAACTCCATGAGTGTTGACTGTTTGTGCTTTCGTATCGTACAGCAACGACATTAAGTTTCCCCCAGGATTCAGTTGATTCCTCCCCGCAACGACAGTCCCTGGATGTTCCGCAACCCTCGACTGGAGTAACTCATGGCAAATAATGAGCTGGTGGAGGCTAACACTCAGAGGTAAATCCATATTCTTTTTATCGTCAAAAAAAAGAATTCCCCCGGAGTATTGATCGCAGATTGCCATCTCGACTTGTCGGTACCATGCGAATTGACGGGTTATTATTCCACCTCTGATTGAACTATTTATAGACTCTGTCAGTGACAATGCTAGGATTACGTCATTTTCGGAAAACTGCTGCATTCGCCTCGCATTGGGTTGTACGAAGAGGTTAGATGAAACTGCGATAAACACAGTAATTAAGAGGTTGAGCAATTTGACTCAGCTGATTTGATGAGGTGTATCGTCTGTCGAATGGTCTGGAAAATACAATATCAAATTCAAGGTGATAGGATTAGACGTGCTTGAAGATAAATATTGATTGGACTATGTAATATCTTATTTCCATTTCCTTCCCGCTGGCTTGATCATACCTAGCCCCATCCGAGACTATTGACAGCCTCGAAGCAATTCAACGGAACATTATATTTTTATTGCAAACATTTGTTGAGAGTCCAAGAGAATTGTCCAGCGAATTCTCCAGGACTCTCTAAAACAATGTCTTCGTTGTCAATTTTCAGTTGGCTCTGGAGCTGGTTCAGCTGGTCCTCCCCAACGATGCTGAGAGCAGCAGAGAAAAAGATTCTCTCGTGTGAGTTAAAATCTCCAAACTGACTCACCACTCACTCAATCTAATGATTTTATCATGGAGTTGACTTATCATTTTAGCAACGATTAAAAAATCCCTATCAACTTCATTGTCTTTGTTCTGAACAGCTGTGAAGTGGCACAATATTCTTGAGATAATAATTAAGGCCGAAAAAATCATCGATAAACGCGAGAATTACCTCCTTTTCTAGGCTTAAAAAATGCGTATCGAGGCTGGTATGTCGATATTGGGCCGTGCGTGGGTGGAGCAGATAAAATATGGACAATAGCATTGAACGAGGATGCATCAAGCACACCAATTGTCCTCCTCCATGGCTTGGGAGCTGGAGTTGCACTTTGGTGTCTCAATCTCGATAGCTTATCAACGGAGAGGCCAGTCTATGCTATGGATCTACTAGGTATAACAGAAGTATAACAAAAGTAAGCGATGGAAAAATAATTGGGTAAATATCTGGAACAGCTTTCTCAGTGGTGCTAATCAAAACAATCACTCTGAGTGATTTAATTATTAATGTAAAAAAAATGCTGAATAATTTTCGCTGAGCAAGCTCCACTAGACATTCACCGACAATTGCTGGAGGGACTCGTGGAGTATTTCAAAGGTTTTGTACTTGTTTTGTTTTTGTTTTGGGGGAATAAGAGTCATGGGGATTGTGAATTGTAGGATTTGGGAGGAGTAGCAGACCTAGTTTTAGCAGGGAAGCACAGGAGGCGGAGACTCAGCTGGTGCGTTCTGTTGAGGAATGGCGAAGGGAGATGCAACTGGAGAGGTTTGTTCTACTGGGACACTCCATGGGCGGCTTCCTGGCGGCCTCGTATGCCATCCACTATCCCGAGAGAGTTAAACATCTGATATTGGCTGATCCCTGGGGCTTCCCGGAGAAACCCGCGGACTCCCACAGCAGAATTCAAGTACCATTGTGGGTTAAGATGATTGCGTTTGTCATTCAGCCTCTCAATCCTCTGTGGGCAGTCAGGGTAGCTGGTCCTTTCGGTGAGTTCGACGGCACATCCGCTTTTTGCTAGGAAGTAGAAGTAGAGGGAGTAGGAAAATCAACCAATCCACTCCGACAATTGCTCAATTCTCAGTGAATATCTGGAAATCTACGGCAGATTGCAAAATACGTGGGGAACCTTTTTTGTAGAGCGAATCGAGAGCTACAAAAAATGTCCTACAAATAATTCACCATCTCCTCTAGATTCCGAGATATTTTTCGAAAATGACATTGACAGTTGACAGGTGATTCACCTCGAGAACAAAAATATGTTAAGGAGTCTACTTGAATGCATTTCCTAGGTCAGAGGCTCATTGAGACTACGCGACCGGACATTGTAAAAAAATTTACTCCCGTCCTGAAAGAGGATGCCAAGGTGATTGTCCAGTACATTCATCAATGCAATGCGCAGACGCCTTCGTAAGTCCCCACTGACGACAGATTATTCGGGAGTGTTTTTGAAATATTTTCTTATTATTTCAGAGGTGAGAGCGCCTTCCACGCAATGATGCAGGGTTTTGGATGGGCAAAGAATCCCATCATCAAGAGGATTGACCAGATGAGTGAGGAGGTGCCCATAACATTGATTTATGGCAGTCGCTCGTGGGTGGATAATTCAGCTGGGGAGATTATCAAACAAAAACGAGTGAATTCGTACGTTAATATTCATGTGAGTGCTCCTGAAATATTCTGTCGTCAGTTTTCGTGGTCGAGTCATTGAATTCCCTGGAGGTAATGGAGACTCCTTGATTTTTGCTCAAGTAAAAAAATGTTTTCGCAGGCAATAAGTGGGGCTGGCCACCACGTCTACGCGGACAAGAGTGAAATCTTCAATAAACACGTGCGAGAAGCTTGTGCATTGAGCGATGCTGCGACAAGACTGTCAGCAGAGGATGCACGACACTCGACAAAAATTATTTCTCGACGTTTTAAAGGGTTACCGATCGATGCCAACGACTCTAAGTCAGAGGATGAAGGGGAGGATGACAAAGAGCCTGTCCCCCGGGAGACTCCACTCGTCGCGCCCCAATCGGATACATCACGACCGAAAACTAGTTGAATATAGGATAATTTCATCTTTAGCTAATTAAAAGAGGGCACTCTATTTTTTTTTTTTCAAGTGTCACTGATTTTTTTTTGATGACTTGAGCTCAGTACAACTGACTAAAAATTATCTAATGAGTGAGAATACGGAGACGGTTATTCTTGAATTTTTCTGCTGAAATAAGTATTTTATATGCGTTTTTTTATAGCAAGAAAATATATATTAACGTTGAATTTTGATTTGTGAGAGTAATTATTCAATTAGTTAACGTGTGAATTGTGGGGACTGAAAATTGTGTTGTTACCATAACGAAACTGTGATTACCTTTGTTGTAATAAAGAAAAACTAGATTGTTATTAGCCGAGTGTAAATGCGGTATTTACAGTTTATCATCTGCACTGAGGAAAAGAAAATTGTACTTCGAAGAAACAAATTCTTCTCACCAATCGCTGAATATTTGGCGACTCCAATTTTTCCGAAGTGCATGTGCGCATGAAAATTTTATCGCAGGGTCTCCTGAGAATCAGTGTTATCAAAGGTATCCGTGTATTGCTCCTCCTCGAAGTCGTGATCCTCGTCATCGTCCTGTTCGTTGTCGTTGTCAAAAATATTACTATTCAATTGCTTCAGTTCCCAGCGATCCCTGCGTTTCTCCTCGATCATTCGTTTCAACAGAAAATCATCGAAAGCTTTCATTTCTTCCCTGGTATTTTGCTGTGACCTCACACTCTCGGGGTTGAACGGCTGTTGATAATCGAGCGGTGACCACTCATTCTTCGCAGGTTCAACTCTGCGAATTTTATTGAGGGACTCTTTTACCTGTAATTCATTTACTAATTATCAACCTGTCGTTGGTAAGAGTAATCGACGATTGAGGTAAATAGTTACCCGGGACATTATTTTCCAATGATTCAAGTTGAGTACATCGTGTCTCATCGGGGGTAGATCTACCATGTAAAGCGCCTCCTCCTCAGCCTCTGTCACCTCCTCCTCTTCCCCTTCCAAGATCTTGTTCCTAACGTCCTCAGGCAATTTTTTAAATAAAGTCAACTGGGCCGTTGCGGCCAGTGACCTTCCCTGAAGTGGCACATAATCCTCGCCGTAGTCAGCCTCTGCCAATCTCTTCTGCAATTCCGCAGTGGCAGCTACACCTTTATCCTTGACAAATACCACTGGTGGGACAACACCAATGACTCTCAACTGCGACAACTCGTGTCTCAGTTTGAAGGAAATTTGCTCGAGAAGTTTGGTATTCTCATGCATCCGTTGGACATCGTCAGTACTGCAGAACCAGTAGACCCTGACGACGTGAAACTCATTGGACAACTGGACACGAGTGACTTCGATGCCCCGACCGACCAACTGTGCTGACATTTCGCCAGTTGTCATGAGGTCTGTTATGTGCGTCATGAACAATTTATTCAGGACTGTCACTCGTCGTGTGACATGGGGACTGATGATCTTACTTGTATCAACACGAAACGCTTCCTGCGCTCTTCCTGGCCTCGACATGTGCCACTTTCTAAAGTAAACAATAAAAGTAAACAATGTAGAAGGCCAATGTTGTCGTTCTACAGTGTTTCTGTTGACACAATGTTTACAAAATTTATCAGGTTGTCTGCTCGAAGTGATGGTGCCCTGCTTCCGCTTCTGACGAGTCTCATCAGAGTTGGATTGAATTCTGGAGAAGTGGACTTCTGGGATGAGGGGTTAGAGGTTAATCCGGCGTCCAAGAGTCACGTCAAAGTCCAAAGTGGTAAAATATCACTCCGAACAAACGATTCCCGATAAATTCTTTCCAATACAGGTCAAGAAAGATGCAACAGTTGTTCCCAAAATACTCACTTCTTCGGAGCATCTTCTCGCATGAGCTTTTTGATGAACTTTCCCTCCCGCGCGAAATAATTTTTCCTCATAGCAGCAGTTGTCATGAGCTGACGACAATAGCTGTACGTCAGCGGGACTCTCTTCAACGGCAACATCTTCAGGGAGTGCTCTTACCGTTTTACATCGAACAACATTACCCACTATTTATACCATTGTTCAATTGTCAGCTCAAGCATGTTGTCCAATGCCCCCTTATTTTTCTTGTTACACAGCGAGAGCCAGACTGTGGCGCCCTCACTTGATGATCATGAAGAATAATTAAACAAATAGAGCTAATTATTGTAAACCAAGACAACTGGTAAAGTTGGAGAGTTCATTATGAAGAATCATGCGATGTGGCAAACATTTGTGAGCTCATAATAATCGTGGAATCATCGAAGGGGAGCACGGGGAGGGGCGACTGGATATGGCTGCATGGCGCCATGAATCCTGGTACGCGGGAGAAAATAGTTCCCTAAAACCTTGAGTCATAAGCTCATACTGACCTGGCGATGAGTATTTTGTCGTGTGAATTAATTTCTCCGAAGAAGGCACTGAAAAATCCTCGTATTCTATCGTTCCTTGGACCTCTTCAGCGGAACAATGCCAACACAAACCACCAATTGTCACCAGGTTCCCGCCAATACCCCCAATATGGCCGCCAGCAAGTATTTCCCGCCAAGTGGATGAGAGGGATTGTCCCATGGCGCGCAGGAACCAGCGTGCCTGTTCAGTTCACATTTCATCATTCACTGTTTGTAGTCATTCGCAACATTATTTTGGTTGTTTTGTTTACATTTAACGCAAGTGAAAGAGTCAATTATCGGTGAAATAATGGGCCAGTCGGACGATATTGAAGATTCTACATACAGTAGACATCAGGATTTGTGCCAAAAGCTTAATATGGATGCAACGGCTGCATCCGAAGCTTGGAAATCCTACTCGACTATTCGTCAAAATTACACACTAGAGGTATTTGATTTTTGGATTGCAATGATTGTACGACAATTGTACAATTAATGAGGAGATATTTCTCTTGTTCCTCGTATTACAGTAATTGTCGAATAGTGTTCAGTCGTTACACAACAATTTGTGGTTAATGCTTGCAATCCCATTTACATTTAACTTTGTATATGTGTCATGTAGAGGTGCTGTGTGTACATGATCATCATTTTCTGTCTCGAGAAAAAGTATCCATCACCTTCCTTTGACACTGGACTTTAATAGTTCCTGAATGTTGATGACTAATAATGGTCTGATTGTTCAGGAAGAATAAAGGCAGCTTTGAGAATATTTTTTTCTGAATTGTGGGATCCGTAGAATTTATAGCTAGCCTTTGACTAAACCAAGAACAATGAATCTAGTCGTCAGGAAATTATTCGACAAAAAATGATGAACTCAAGCTGGAGATCTTCTTCTGCGAAAGATCACTCGAGCCTTTTATAATGCCTGTCTTCCACTAGGGTGACCAACTCCACTGGATTGGCTGCGCCCTGTACGTGGCCTGTCGTGAGTCCTCCACTCCAACGGTAGGGAAACCGGGCTCCAACGTCGAGGGCAATTGCGTATCCCTAACGCGTCTTCTTCGCCTCTGCAATTTATCCCTCATCCAATTTTTTAATAAATGCAAATCATGGGCGGACATGGCAAATATGCCGCAGAGTTTTCGGGCAAAGATCGACAAAATCGAGCGCAATTTTAATGTTTCAATGGTGATTTTTAAAAAGTATCAGCCAATATTCACTGATATATTCAAAAATCCAGCTGAGGACAGCTCAAAGCCCCCTAGACCACGTAGGCACAAAGCAGTGCCATGCACACCATCTAGAGCCTTTGAATTCTGCTGGACACTCTTCATCTGCGTCAAAGGAGCATTCCCAGACATCTCCGATGATCTTGTTAATTCCTATCATTTATTATTAGTATGCTGTGATCTGATCTATAGCAATGCACTGCTGGCCAACAGGAAAGACCTGCTGAATCCCAATTTCCCTGGTGAGATGCTAGCAAGTATAAAAAAATCATTCAACAATATACTAGAGCCTCAAACTGACGCTGTACATTCCAGGCTTACCACCCAACTTCACTGATGACAATTTCGTGCCTCCCAAGACTGCCAGTTGCATTGTACATCTGCTGTGCGAGCGTCACGAGGCCATTGGTGTGGAGGCCAAGGGCATCAAGGAATATACCCTGAAGAATCACTTGAACAGGTTCTTCAATGAGAGGATTCTCCGTGGGGAGCAGTCCAACTTTTCGGGGATCCTGGAGGCCCTCAACTTCGATGGAAACAACAAAGCCATCAACAGGGCTTACGAGCAACATGTCCTGAACGTCGGGGACTTTGATGAGAGAATATTCCTGGGTATGTCTAGAAAAAAAAAAACTGACACTCATTGATTCGTCGTTGTTTTGTTTCATTGAGCGCTTCATTTAACATCTGAAATCCCAATAAATTACTCCAATAAATCCTGAATCTCGAACAGTATCCCCTCTTGTTCCATTTAATTATAACATTTTCATTTTTGTTTTAATCCCAAACTTGCGTTTGCTTTCTTTTGATGGATGTATGATAACAGCGGAGTGCAGGAGAAAGAGACATATTGGATTGTCGGGTATGGAAATTGTTGGCGAGGACATTGCCACTCGGGCAAAAATACCGAGACAGTTGGCAATCAGAGGTGGGTTTTTTTTTTCACGAGAGATGAATAAGGGGAAACTAGCAATTGTCATCTGCGTCCTCAGCAAATAAAATCTATTACTGCTAAATAATTTTGCTCCTCCAATTAGTCCACATCTGACGTAAAGTGTTGATGTTTTTTAGGGCCAAATGCCAGTGAAAACATTGGCTCACCAGCGAAAATGCTGAATGTCACGGATCTCCACGAGCAGTGTCAGATGAAGCGAGAGCAAATCCGAGATCTAGCACCACCGACACCTCTGACTGGTAGAAAATATCTCAGAACAAAGGACATGACGAGTGTAACACCAGTGGTAACAGCAACCCAGAGTGTCATTCGTCTGCAGGCGCTTTTAGCTGGACGTCAGCCGGCACCCAGTGACGTGCTCCTCGACATGTTCACGGGTTGTGCAACAGACGTTAGCAGTATCGTTGAGAGTAAAGTACGAGAGATTGGTGAGCGCTTCTGCGCCACATACAGCCAGAATTCCGAGGACGTTGACACTCTGAATCTTGATTTTGGTAAGAAGAGACTGATTCTCGCCCAGACCCTATTCTACCAGGTACTGGAGATGATTTTGACTGATGAAAAGAGGATTAAGCCTGATTATGACATTACAAATCTCCTGACAAATGAAGTATTTCTCCAGTGTCTCTTCGCATGCTGTCTGGAAATAGTTATTTGGTCGTACAAGAACAAAGATCGTACTTTTCCCTGGATTCTGAATGCTCTCAAGGTTGAGCCCTACAATTTTTACAAAGTCATAGAAGTGATTGTCCGAGCTGAACAGCTGGCCCGAGACGTTGTCAAGCACCTGAATGACATCGAGGAGAAGATACTCGAGTCCCAGGCCTGGAAATCCAATAGTCCCCTCTGGCAAGCAATTGAAAATACCTCTGGAGGTGTTCCAAGTTGCGAAGAGGTCTCTCTACCTGGTACACTGGACTCTGTCGATCCGAATACACCTGGACAGCCGGTGCTTCGAAGAATTGCCTTGGACCGAGGTACTCATCATGACGTACATCAGAGTCCAATATCAACTGCCTCAGAGAGATTTCAATCGCCGGTGACGGCATCGGGTGTTGTTACGAGGCGCCTGTTCAATGATAATACAGGCCGAGTCAGTGGTCAGAGTGTCCTCAAGGACAAAATACCACACAAAGTGATGATCGATGGCAGTTCACGAGTCTACTTGGCAGTCTCCCAAGCAGATCCGTCTAATTCAACTAGAGTACAAAATTCTCTGACACCAAATGCAACTCGTGAGCCCTCAAAACCCCGTAAGACTGGTTCTGTTGCCCTCTTCTTTCGTAAATTTTATATTCTGGGCTCGATTCGCATGCAGAGTCTCTGCAATTCTCTGGCTGTGAATGATGTTGATCTGAAAAAAAAAATCTGGACAATTTTTGAATATTCAATCAAGGAACGCACTGAACTCATGAAAGACAGACATCTCGATCAGATTCTCATGTGCGCTGTCTACGTTGTCTGCAAATTAGCCCAAATTGAGAGAAATACATTCACCGAAATCATGAGATGCTACAGATTTCAGCCTCAGGCTGAATCTCACATCTACAGATCGGTTTTAATTTCCAAAGCTAACAGATGTGATAGAAATACAAGCGACAGTGATCCACAGAGTGTCAATGGCGATGTGGACTCGGCTGTTGAGAATCAGAGCTCCAATGCACCACCAACGCCATCCAGCATGGCTGGCACTTCACAATTATTTGGGGATGAGATACGGGGGGATCTGATTAAATTCTACAATGCTGTCTATGTACCCAAGGTCAAGGAGTTTGCCATTCTCTCGCGTGGAAATAATCCAACACTTCCACTGAGCCCATTGCCCAGGAGCAAGCCCTCCATGAATTCACCGGTGAGACGTGTCACTCCCAGTGTTGTCACACGGACTCTGGACCCCAAAGCCATCACTGCCTCGGTTGCCTCGGTAGCACCTCCACTCAGCTACTGCTTCAGTCGTAGTCCAGCCAAGGTTAGTTCCAAAAACACTCTCCTCCAGCAGCTCCAGTTTCTTTTTTCCTGCAAAATAAATTATTTGGGCATCTAGTGGAAGGTAATTATCATCAAGCTGAAATTTATTTGTCACGTTCTAGGCTTTGGAGGCCATCAACCGAATGATGATCTCCGTTGACTCACGAAAGCCCGTTGGCAAACGATTGCTCTCAGACGATATGGACGTCGACCAGGGGCCAACTGAGAACAGCTCTCCAGCCAAGAAGATAACGACAGTTCCATACCTCGCACGAAAGCTGGAACACATAATCGGCGAACGACGAACTCAAAATCAGTAAAAGTCAAACTCGTGATGGATAATTTGATGAATCTTGGTGGGCTATCAATTTATATTATTCAACAATTTTTTTTTAAATTCATGTAGCGAGGCCTTTGGCATTATGCAAAATTGATTTTTGATAGGCTCGAATTATTGTCGTACCCGCAGCACACGGTTGGTGAATTAATTTAGTTGAATTGACGGTGGATAAACTCAATGTTACACCACCTTCGTGACTCCCGTAAGCAACTGATTTTTTTTTCTTTCTATTAGGATAAAATTGTGAAATTAGAGGGAAACATTGAGTTACGAGAAAATATCATGAGCAAGTGAGATATTTTATAACTAATCTGGTGCACAGAAGTTGTGGTAAATGATGATTGATGATTCAGAATTTATCCCTGATTAACATTTAAAATAATCGTTCACATTGTGTACGACATGTGGTGACACTGGACGCTTTTCTCAAGTGCGATTTCAAGTCCCTGCATTGTTTTCGTTCTCTTTCCATACTTAGAATTGTAAGTATTTTCAAAATTTATACGTTAATTATTACATGTTGTTTTTGATCTCATTGGCTTTCCACTGCCCCTCTCATAAATGAAATACATTCTATATTGCATTAATTCGTCAGCTAGTAATGAAGAGGGCAAACTAATTCTGGTAAGAGTCGAGACAAATTACTTTTTGCAGATTCTTGTGATTTTTCATAATTATTATTATTTTTTTTTTCCTCTACACAGTTTTCAAGTAAAACGCTGTAAAATGTTTTATCAGGATATAATTATATTTGTTATTATTAGTTTGTACATAGACAAAGGCTTCATAATAAATCACCTATTAAAAATAAAGTTTGCGTCTGATTATTTAATCCTGGCGAATTGCTCCTGGAGGAATTAATTCTCAAGAATCCTCGGTTTATTTTATTCAAGTCGAGGGGAGGGGACAGGAAGTGTCTCGTTATCGATGGGGCGCTGGAGTTTGTGTGGGTAACAGTCAGCTGAAGCAGTTCACAGACGCGCGTCGACGCTGAGACGCTGCGCGTCGCGACGTTGGAACGCGAGTTTCCCCAGTTTGCCCAGTACACAGAATTTTTTTTTCAATTGTATTTTGATATTTCCCTGGAGTGCCACAGGACTTGGGCAGTTGGAGATAGAGAGAAGAATGTGGGAAGACTTGGTAGCAGTCTGAGGTAAGGAATAGCCGTGATGAGCTCGAGACAATGGTCTCTCCACGACTGAAATGTCAGATATCGATGCGTATTGATTATCATTGTTATACACAGGAAGAGGTCATTCTGTCACAGTAAAATCAAATGAATCAGTTTTTTTTGTAGGGAATTCGCAGTACAATGCTGACACTGTGAGCGATTCAGTGGACAATTGATCTGGAATTACCCGGGAATTGAGAAGACCAAGACATGGATTCTGCAACTGAGGGGGAGCAGATTGAGAAGCTAGAGAAGGAGGCGGAGAGTCTAAAAATTCGCCTCGAGGACGAGAGGAAAAAGCTGAATGACGTTACACGTGAGATTGCTATTAATCCTCGCTTTGTTAAAATTCAACGTCTGGTCAATTGGTCAGATGTTGTCAATAATTCTGCTTCCAGTGTCAGAAGTAGCAGACAGACTCCAGGCCATCAACTGCATAAATGTGAAGCCCCGACGTGTCTTGAAGGGACACCAGGCAAAAGTACTGTGCTCCGACTGGTCCCCAGACAAGCGTCACATAGTCTCATCCTCCCAGGATGGCAAGATGATAATTTGGGACGCTTTTACAACGAACAAAGAGCACGCAGTGACGATGCCAACGACCTGGGTGATGGCGTGTGCTTACGCACCCACTGGAGCTCTGGTGGCATGCGGTGGTCTCGACAACAAAGTCACTGTCTATCCCCTGAGCCTCGAGGACGACGTGACAACGAGAAAAAAAACCGTGGGTACACACACATCTTACATGTCGTGCTGTGCATTTCCGAACAGTGATCAGCAAATTCTAACTGGCAGTGGAGACAGCACTTGTGCCCTGTGGGACGTCGAGAGTGGACAATTGCTTCAAAATTTTCACGGCCACTCGGGCGACGTCATGTCCATTGACCTGGCACCTAGCGAAACTGGCAATACATTTGTCTCGGGCAGCTGCGACAAGATGATTCTCATCTGGGACATGAGGAGTGGCCAGTGTGTCCAGAGTTTTGAGGGCCACGATTCCGATGTTAATTCTGTGAGTTAATTAACAAACAGCTCACTGGCTTTTCTTCTCCAACTTGATTTTTTCATTTGTCCTTAAAGGTGAGATTCCATCCAAGCGGCGATGCCGTTGCCACCGGCTCGGACGACGCAACCTGTCGTCTGTTCGATCTACGCGCCGACAAGGAGGTCGCAGTGTACGCCAAAGAGAGTATTATATTCGGAGCGAATTCCGTTGATATGAGTGTGAGTGGGCGTTTGTTATTCGCCGGATACAATGACTACACTGTCAACATCTGGGATACATTGAAATGCCAGCGTGTGGCACTCCTCTACGGCCACGAGAACCGGGTCTCATGCTTGCGAGTATCCCCGGATGGCACTGCCCTTTCCACCGGTAGCTGGGATACTACTCTACGCGTCTGGGCTTAATCGTTACTTCAATTGATTGTAAAAAAAAGAACACTCACTATTGATTGTACTCCATAAGTATCATTTGTGCCGATGAATTTCTAGCCAGTATTTCATTTCTCTGTCGAGTCTAATTATTGTAATGACAAACAAAAGTACCAACGTGCATTTAAATAATAATAAACAAAGAGAATAGACACATGATAGTGTAAAACAAATGCCTGTAGAGTAATATTTGCCATGTAAACGTGAATGGAAATTTAATTGGCGAATGTGTCGATAGAATTGCCATTTTTTTTTTCATCTGTTGTCTCCATCATCAACAGGGGAGTGTCTATATTTTCACTAGGCTGGTCCTATGTTCCACATTCTACAGATTATCAGAGTCACTATCTGTACAACAATTTTAATAGAATAATTAATAAAGTTTAAAGCTGTGTACATTACCGAATTTTGTTAATTCGTCATTGTCTGGATTTTCCATTGAATGTACTTTGAAATTGTTCTTCTGCAACCAGAACCACGTGACATTTTTATTAATTCTCGGAAACTCCGCTGTGGGGCATTCACGTGTCAAAATATGCATTTGTGTAGGTACTGTGGCTGTGTGCAACATGACTTAGTAAATTTATACAATGCAAACTGCATGAGAGTAACGAGAAACCCAAAAAGAGTAGCAACAATTAATTGTAACAAGCGGAGCCAGTGAATATCTCCAATAATTTGTCAAGTAGTTTAATCCAGGTCGAGTGCCGAAAGGAAAATGCCCCAATATACAGGTAATTACTGAGACCTGCACTTCGTGGCAGACATAACCTAAAACCGTAATAATTATCAAACATTGTCCATTAAACAATGCACTTGAATTCAGTGAAAGTCAAGTGGGGAAAGGAGATATTCACAAATGTCGAGGTGAATACTGACGAGGAGCCGATGCTGTTCAAAGCTCAATTGTTTGCGCTGACAGGGGTGCAGCCTGAGAGGCAAAAAGTCATGCTGAAGGGGATGACACTGAAGGACGACGATTGGGGAAATATCAAATTGAAAGATGTAAGTCGGCACTCCTTCGAGGAATTATTCTCACCGAAAATGAGCAACAAAAATGAGTGATTCTTCTCTTCCAGGGGGTTACAGTGCTGATGATGGGCTCGAAGGAGGAGGACATGCCAGTGGAGCCTATCGAGAAGCCCATATTCGTTGAGGACATGAATGAAGCTGAGATAGCGACTGCACTGGAGTTGCCCGCGGGTTTGACGAATCTCGGGAATACTTGTTATCTAAATGCCACCGTTCAGTGTCTCAAAACAGTTCCAGCGCTGCGCGATGCACTGAAAAATTTCCCTGGTGGACTTGCCACTGTTGGAGGCAGCTCTGTTCCATCATTAGTGCCGGCCCAGAGCATAACGGCATCCCTCAGGGATCTTTACGAGGGAATGGACAAGGGGGCATCACTACGACCCATTGTTCTCGTTCAAATGATGCATTTAGCATTTCCAAGATTCGCTGAGAAGTCAGAGCACGGGGGCTTCCAGCAGCAGGATGCCAATGAGTGCTGGACTGAGCTTGTGAGAATGCTGCAGCAGAAATTACCTGCTGAGGTACTGCTCTTTCACTTCAATTTAGCCAGAGCTTCTCCAGTAATATCTCCAAATCTAAGAGTAACGTACACAGACCATTGATTTATCAATTTTCCTCTCGTTCTTAGGCTAACCCAAATGCTGGAGAGAATTCTTACAAGCCAAGCTCGATTATAGAACAGTACTTTGGAGGTTCATTTGATACTGAATTAAAATGCGTTGAGACTGAGGACGAGGAGCCAACGAAGGGAAAAGAGGATTTCCTGCAATTGAGCTGTTTCATCTCAACCGATGTCAAGTACATGCACTCAGGTTTGAGGAATAAATTGCAGGAGCAGCTTACAAAAATGTCACCGACACTCGAGAGGGACGCCGTCTACACAAAAACTGTAAATAATCATCAGCACATCTAGCATACCTACACATTTATCAACTGCCTAATAATCAATTCCAATTATTCCAGTCGAAAATAAGTAGATTGCCGGCTTATCTGACTATCCAATTCGTCCGTTTCTTTTATAAAGAAAGGGGGGCAATTAATGCGAAGATATTGAAAGACGTTAAATTTCCGATGGAATTTGACGCGTATGATCTCTGCACTCCGGAACTCCAAGCTAAATTACTGCCAATGCGTGAGAAGTTCAAGGCCCTCGAGGATAAAAAAGTAGAGGAGGCGCAGAGTTTGAGGGACAAGAAGGGAAAAGAGCAGAGTGAATCGGAGGAGAACGTGAAGAGGGAGCCATTCTGGTTCGCCGATGGTACGTTTACAAACACATCACGAATTACTTTGACGATATTGCAAATCTCCAAAGTGTCGTTGACGTCGAGAGTAACGAATTTTTTTTTGTAGATTTGGGCTCGAACAACAGTGGCTACTACACCCTCCAAGCTGTCCTCACCCACCGGGGACGCTCGAGCAGCAGTGGACACTACGTCGCCTGGGTGCGTCAAAAAGGTGACACATGGATTAAATGTGACGATGAGACTGTCAGTGTCGTAACGGACGAGGAGATATTGAAGCTAAGCGGAGGTGGTGATTGGCATTGCGCTTACGTTCTCCTTTATGGACCGAAAATTCTCCAGGTGCCAATTGAGACTGAGGAAGCCAGGAAGACGGAGTAACAGCAAAAGGGAACCAATGATGTACCGTTGAGTAATTGAAATTCATAACGAGCCACTGGTGAGGAGAAAAAAGAAAAGCAAAATCGGCTATTGCATAGCGTCCATTCACCCGATATTCCTAATGAGCTCGAGATGACGTCTACTCTTGTGGAGGGGGCAAAATCCGTGATATCTCCATGAATTTTCAGCGGCTGTGTGAGGGCGGTTAAGATGTCTCCAATCGATTAATAATTTACAATTTATTATTATTTTTCAACGAGTCGATTTTATCAGTCGATGTCTCTTTGTAATATTAAAGAAAGAAACAAATTTAATGAATCAAGTGATGTTTTCTCCTTGACTTCCCGATTTTCCCACAACCAGAGGATGTGCCGTGGATTTTACATTTACTCACGGCAATTGTCCCTTTCCCTTGTGACCATTTCCCCCGGCAAATGGTCATTCCTTTGATTACGTAAACCAAGCACCGAACAATTAGACCAAATATTGCGAGTGCACAGCTGATTCTCTCTTAATAACTGGAAATTAGCAGTCTAATAAAAAAAAAAGCCTTCGATGCCTACACTTGGACGTGGGCAATCTTTCATGTAATCTAAAACGTAATCAGTCTGTGGATGGACGTCCGCGAGCCTATACACAACTCATCAGTCGTCCGCAGTGGAATACAAATAAAAATACTATTACCACAGCCAACGGATCCTCAGCAGTCCTCGAATGTGCAGTGATAATGGGCACAAAATTCCTGAGGCCCAAGTCAATCCGCAACTTCTTCATACGTCTCCTGAGAAGGTAAAAGAAAAAAAAACTTGTCTGTTTCTTTTATTGTAGATAAGAACCGATGATTATCATTGTATAAACCGAAACGACAAACTTGCGTGATGCATCGACTGTAATAGTAGCCGTCGGTTAATAACGGCTGATGCAGAGCAAAAAAGAAAACACTAAATAGAACGGGGCAATTCCGAGTGCAACGCATATTAAACTTTTTTTTTCCAGACCACTGGGTATTTGGATTTACCTATAAAGCGTCGATAGTCCAACAATAGTAAACGAAAAAAAAGTGTGCAGAATAAAATCTTGTGCTCAATTAATGTCTTCCCCTCGGGGAAGCCGTGAGAGTCCTTTGAGGAGCACAATAAAAGTGGGCGGCCTCCCTGAGATCCCACTCCAAGGGAGGCTGCGTGATGTTAAAAGGCAAAAACGGCCGTTTTTTTTTCTCTCCTAGTCTCACACACCAAGAAACCTGAAATGAGAGGAAAAAAACGTGGAAAAAGCCTTCAAGTATTTGCGTGCGTCACGATAGAGCAACATTTTTTGGAGTGAACGAGCGTTTAGGGAGGCTAGATGAGCTCCAGCGAATAAAACTCACTGGAGATATCCCAAAAACGCGAATAGCCAAGAGCATGAACAGGAGTGTGCAAAAAGCCATCTAAAGGAAAAGGGAAAAGGAGATAAATAAGTAAAACCTGGAGTAGTCAAAGCCAGTGATAAGCCAGTACTTGTGTGTGTCTGTGTGTGTGTTCGGGTGAGTTCGGATCGTCAGCGTCGAACAAGTGCGAACGAGCAGCGGTTGAATTCCTATCCCCAGCAGTAGCTCCCCAGCCATTCTCTCCGCCCTTGCTCTCTTCCCCCCCGCTGATGCCTGGCTCGCCTCGTCCGTCTCTTCTCGTGAAGGCACACAAGGCAGCGCACACCAGTTGGCCACATTCACTATGGGTGTTTTCACCTCGGGCTTTTTCCAATATCACCGATTCCATTGAAACACTACGAAAAATCCACACCATTGCCGGATTAAATCAGTGTCCATTCACCCCACAAAATGTAACTGCAAGACTGTGCTGTGATAGTGGCATAATTAGCACGTGAAACAAAAACACTTGGCAATTGTTGTTCAATCGAGAGAGCTCCAGTGAAGTGGGTTTGGACTTTCCCTGTCTTGTCGGCAAACACAGACACATTAATGCCCCATGTACACCATCTCCATATCCCTTCATTGACTTGACAGTTGGCTTCGTAACAACGACCTACAACGCGTGTGATTTGGGCGTGTTTCTCTCCCTCACTCTCATTCTCCTTTCCTCATCTTTCCCTTGGTCGTATGTCTCTGTACATAACCGACAGTCACGTCCATTGATTCCAAGATTCCTTTTTCGAGACGGCGCATGTGAGCCCCCTCATAATTTTTCGCCTCTTCCACTCTCTCTCTTTCCCTAGATTTTCCAGCTTTTCCCCCCCATGAATTGGAGATAGCAAGAACTGGTGACATCAGTTTGCCATTATTGTCGTTGTCAATGCTGTGGACGTGAAGACGTGTAGAGAAATTAAAAAATGGTGATTCAGAATGTTTCTGGGATTCGTACGAGTGGATCTTCCTGATGAATTTTGGAGCTTATGGGATAGGAACTGTTGCCAAACCGAAGGGGACTCCTAGGTGATACAGGCCTCGATATAATGGGAGGCTGCATACTTGCCCATGGATAAGATATTAGTGAGAATTCATCAGGCGCGTCGGATGCGTGAAGAAAGCGACATAATCAGATCACCCACGTACATTTGTTCGAGAAACGCCCAGCAGCTGTGAATAACCGATATTTTAGACTCTAATAATTAATTAACTTCGTTAAATTCCATTGTTGGGCCATCAGGGGGCTAACAAAATAACTATAAAGACTGCTGTAATACTTTCAATTGAAAGACTAGAAAAAAAAAAAAGTAATACAAACGAGGATAACCGATTTTATGAGTTTCCGCTAGTCGCCAGTGAAATTTTCATTGTCCAGAGGTGAAAATAGATTGAAAAAAGTAAGGAAAAATGGGTAACTGTTTTAGCAATCCGACAGATCCTGAAACTGAGAAGCCAGATAGAATTGGTAATCCAAGTATTGAGGCTGTTGCTTCTCAAGCGAGTCCAGTACCAACACCACCGCCTGATCCCATCAGGCCTGTACCACAGATACCAGATGCCGATGTGCCCACGGCCAAAGTATTCATAGCACTTTACGATTATGATGCAAGAACTGATGAGGATTTGAGCTTTCGAAAGGGTGAACATCTGGAGATACTCAATGATACACAGGGCGACTGGTGGTTAGCCAAGAGCAAGCGAACGAGACAAGAGGGATATATTCCCAGCAATTATGTCGCCAAGCTAAAATCCATTGAGGCTGAGCCGTAAGTACTCCACTGAATTTTCCGTAAAATCCCTCGTTGCTCATCGATTTTTACATCGGATTATTACCTCCTCTCTCTTCCTCTTCTCACCATGCTTCAACCAATAAGAGAGTGGTGCTTGACGTCGCGTGGTACTGGAGAAGATTTAATCGGTAATTTTTCCGCAACCTCCGGGAAGTCTGTGAGCAATAAACAAAAAAATCTTCGGATGCCACGAGAGGAGGGGGAGGAAATAATCGGCTGTAATGGCCCGAGTGCTCCCAAATTGTTCAGGATTCCTCTCAGACTCTCCTGGGAATAAAAGAGAGTGTCAAACTCTGCAGGAAAATGATGAAACCTGCAGGGAAGCCTGAGGGAACCACTCGATAATTTTAGAACACTCGGGGGAATTATAACCCACTGTCTTTCAATTGCAGAGCCTCAATATTTTTTTCCTCAAAAACATTTCTCCATTGCACGTTCAGTGGGTCAAATAAATTTCAATTCATGATTTATTTATTGCTTTAACATCGTATGTTGGTATTCCGAGTTAATTATGGTATGGTTGGCTGATGGTTTGCAAGAGGGTCACTTTCCCTCCGTTGTTGTTAATGTATTAATTATTATGGCTTAAAAAAACACACACATTTTGTGTTTTTTTTTTTTCATTTTCTTCGTAGATGGTACTTCAGAAAGATCAAACGCATTGAGGCTGAGAAGAAACTGCTGCTGCCTGAGAATGATCATGGGGCTTTCTTGATTCGTGATTCAGAGAGCAGACACAATGATTACTCACTTTCCGGTATGGATTCTACATTTTCCTTTTTATATTCCTCGCTCTCTTCACTCCTCAACTGTCATTGACCATTGACAATTCAATTGTTGATAATTATTCATTTGAGCTGATCGATCATGCGGTTAAACTGGATTTCAGTTCGCGATGGAGACACAGTCAAGCATTATCGCATTCGCCAGCTTGACGAGGGTGGATTTTTCATCGCGAGAAGGACGACATTCAGAAATCTTCAGGATCTCGTTGAGCACTACAGCAAAGATGCCGACGGTTTGTGCGTCAATCTTTGCAAGCCTTGTGTACAGGTAATAAGAAATTTCTTATTTATCGTCAATTGAAGTTGAATTGTAATGTCTCCATTACCGTGCAACTCCACCCAACATACAAATGGGACTGTGAACTCAACGTTGTGAAAATTTGAGAAGACATTTTGGTTTTCTCGTGCTCAACCAGTGGAAAAAAATAATCGACGACGTTGAGTTCTCATTGAGCGCCCCAAATACATTGACTCAATAGTTCTTACAATAAGATTATCTGCAAACGTTCTCATTTAACAACACGCGAAAGTTAATCTCGTCCGTGGGACAAATTACCTATGTCGTTATGATATGTAAGTAACCATAGACTGAAATTTCCACTGCAAGGATTTCAACCTGGTGAATTTGGCGACAGTTATTATTTACATGAGACAACAGTATATGAAACAAACATTGGTAATTCCCTGAGCCTGACAGTCAGGGATTTACAATTTCAGCTCACCAAATTAAATTGCAAATCCTTGACAATCAGAGGAATAAGTATACATTGCATTCAGGAATTTATACTTGGAGGTTCGATCTCTGATTAGTCTGTATTTCTTTCTGTTATTGCTTGCCCTACTTCCCGCTGGACTTTCTTGGTAAATTGAATGTCCGAATTATGAAATATTTTCATAAACAAAAAAAAAAATATGTATATTTTGTTTATACTCTATCTCCTTAACTGTATTATTCTGAATCCTTTAATTTTTTTAATTGATCTCTGTCTTCATCTCTTCATTTGTCCACAATAATTCACAACGAAACACCACAGCACAAGCCCGTACTCTATGGCATTATGTTTTAAAACTTTGACAATAGTTTTAGAATGTTAGAGCTGAAATGATGGGCACAATGTCAAAGGAATGCGTATGCCACATTATAATCACGTTTCAGCTGATTCGTCTCGTCTTTGGCATCTCTCGAGTTCGGTTGGAAAGTGCACGATGAAATATCGTCGCCACGTATTTGATTACAATTTTTTTTCCCTCGTGTTAATGAAACCCGACTATCGAATTCCAAGCGGAGAGTGCTTAATATCCAAAAAGAAACAGATAGAGAGAGAGAGAGAGAGAATTAACCAATCGATCTGAGACTGCGGAGTAAAGAAGAAGAAAAAAAGATCATAGAGGAACCAAAGATTATTGAAACTCACCGGATCCATCCAACTCATATATATTTTCTGATAAATTTTAAATACTCATTGAACTGATGGACATCCGCACTCCATTTGCGAGGAGATATTTTTCATAATGGACTGTTGAACCGACTGATGCACTTGGTGTTTTATTAATTAATTTTTATACAGTGCTCTATTGATTTTAACATGGAACAAAAATGGTGCTAACTTTTTACAGATTATACCCAAACTCTTCCAATTTCTAGTTCTGTAAAGCCTCGAGGGGTATTAATAGTGTCGCGCAACAGAATGAAAATAATTCTGAAATTATGTGGGACTGATTGTGAGAGGGGGGGGAATGGGAAAATAAAAATTCTGGAGATAATAATGACGAGAGAGATTCATTAATTCATCATTATCACGTACTCCTCATCTCTCACTGTATCTCTGTTATCACACGAATTTTTAGCGATTGCATTTGTACTGTTAACAATCTTCTTCTCTGAGTATTATTTATATTATCGCTTATATTATATTGATTAAGGAGCTTCCTAAATGTAGTTTGTATTCAATAAGGTGAGAGACATTGACAACTAGGTAAATGCAAACAATTGTTTGGCAGAATTTTAGGTAGAATAATGATTTAACAATCGGGAATTGACTGTCGCGTTATTGGCTTGTTGTTCGCAGGTGGAGAAACCCGTAACCGAGGGGTTAAGTCACAGGACGCGGGATCAGTGGGAGATTGACAGATCGTCATTGAAATTTGTGAGAAAACTTGGACAGGGACAATTTGGGGAGGTCTGGGAGGGCCTCTGGAACAATACAACACCAGTTGCCATTAAAACACTCAAGCCTGGCACTATGGATCCCAAAGATTTTCTCGCCGAGGCGCAGATCATGAAGAAATTGCGGCACAACAAGCTCATTCAACTGTACGCAGTTTGCACAATGGAGGAGCCCATTTACATTATCACTGAGTTGATGAGAAATGGGAGTCTACTGGAATTCCTCCAAGGTATGCAGTATAATGGGCTGATGAAAGTTCTCGAATATTCTTGGCATTCTGTGCATCGCTCGTCGTGGAGTTTTCCGGAAATGCCAGCAAAACTGCTGGAGATGGAGAAATTTGTCTACTAATTTTTTTGCTCAGCTCATCGGGGGCTACAAATAATGTTATCACAAAAATTTCACTGTGTTCCATAGATTTCCGGTAAATTCCATTCAATGTTGAATAGAGTATGAGTAATTATCTTTTCCTCGTGATATAAAGAAAACGCATCCCGAGGACTTTGAGTCATCGCGAGAACCGCGATAATGTAGCGGGCAATGGTAATCGTCAGTGTGTCCGGGGAAAATGGTTGGGTAGATAAGAAATGTATAAAAAAAATAATCAAAGAGTTGATTTGAGTATTGTTGAGAGGCGGTAGTAATTGAACAGCTGGTGGAAAAATCTATTCAATGATTTCTGACAATTGACAGGAAAAGGCCGAGGTCTGAAGCTCCAACAATTGATCGACATGTCAGCGCAAATAGCAGCGGGAATGGCATACCTAGAGTCACAAAATTACATCCACCGGGACTTGGCCGCTCGCAATGTTCTAGTTGCTGATGGTAATGTCGTCAAGATCGCTGATTTTGGTCTTGCTAGATTGATCAAGGAGGACGAGTACGAGGCGAGAATAGGCGCTCGTTTTCCAATTAAATGGACAGCCCCGGAGGCAGCCAACTACAGCAAATTCAGTATTAAATCGGACGTATGGTCTTTCGGTATTCTCTTGACTGAACTTGTCACGTATGGACGTATTCCTTATCCTGGTGAGTATCCTGAATGAGCAGTGGTAATTATTTCAGGAGAGATCGTGGCTCGGGGCGGATAAAAAAATTGGCTTTATACGTTTTTCAGGCATGACAAATGCTGAAGTATTGCATCAGGTGGAGCATGGTTACAGAATGCCGTGTCCACCAGGTTGTCCAACGGCTCTCTACGATATAATGCTCGAGTGCTGGAACAAGGATCCAATGAAGAGGCCGACATTCGAGACTCTCCAGTGGAAGCTCGAGGATTTCTTTACAATGGAGAGCTCCGAATACAAAGAGGCATCCGCATACTGAGTGTTATTCATCACCTCAAAACCATCATACTGAAACTTGGATTATTTTTTTTCTCCTCAATAACAAATTGGAGAAGAAAAATTGATAAGTAATCGTTGAAATAGGGTCGTTTATTTTTCTAACGTCGCCTTTGTTCATTGTACTGGGTTTTAAAAAATCATTCTGGCTGCCATAAGTTTGAAGTGAAAATGATGTTAGGGTCATCGAAGTGTCGATAGTAGAGATGATGATTTTTGATGTTTAAGGAAGCACTTGCACTTGGGTAAGACGAGAGAGGAAAGCGAGCGGATGGGAATTTGACGATGAAGAAGTCAGTGTGTATGTGTTTTATATTTAAAACTGAAGAGATAGCCAAACGCCTCTTGAAACCGGTCTACATGAGATCGACACGGACGCATGTGTTGCCCCGGCCGGATGCACTTCAACCATTGGTGATTGCTCGGAATTTTAATGGTGATATCGTCGCTTCCAAGTATGAAATGTCACTGGACACGAGTCGTAAACCTCTGAATATATTTTATACAAATTGATTTCTTTTTGTTAATCCACTATTGACTCGGAATGGTTCATGGAATTTTTCGCATTTTTTTAATATTATTTACAACCGGTCCGTCCAAATGGGCAAAACACGACGACGGTCTAGAGCAGGGAAATGATCACATTCTCTTGCTTTGGCTTTTTATTGGACTTTCATCTTTCAACTGCTCCCAGTCATTTCCACCAGCAGCTCATTAACTTCGAATTGCGAAGGCATTTTTGTTTCAAATGAATTCCAAATCAATTCTAGACGTTACCTGTTAGCCTCCCCCTGAATTTTGTGGAGCGCGTGTTTTTGTACAGATATCTTTTTTTCGAGAAGACATGGAGGAAGCGAAGAAAATTGAAAGGAAAAAATAACCAACGGAGCAAGAGCAATAGCATCTCGATAGAAACGACAATGTCAAGCATAAGATACCATTGATACATAAATAATTATGTATGTACATGTGTGTATACATGTAGTATACATACGTATAGTATTATACATAGTAGTTGAGAGAATAACGATAATATTTTATATTAATTATAAGAGGGATCGAGAGTCCCAATTACATAGGAACAAAACGAAGATTAAGAGAGCAACGCCAATGTTGTTTTGTATACAATTGAAGAGTTATTGAGGGGAGGCTCACCTCGAGCGAAGAATTTTTGTTTTTTAGAGGGAGAAATTTTACAATTTTCCGCATTTTTTTTTCTGCCTTCGGAGGACAATGGTATTTATAGTTTTTGTTTATTAAAAATCAAAAAAAAATCTGCTCGAGGTGGGCCTCGGTGATAATGACACGTCGAGCAGTGAGATAATTTTGGACTGATGAACGAATTATGATGAAGAGAAAATAAATTGCGATTGATGGACGACTGTCGGCCAAACTTCGGCCGATAATTCTATTCCTCTCAATTGACGAACGGGGACTTGCACAATCCGATTGATATTTCTCGGTGACCATACACACGCCAATAAGATTGACATAAAATCACATATTTCATTGCACCGTGTGAAAAGTAAAATAGGCTTATGAGTTGTGGCAAATTGTTCGCTTTTAAATTACACTCTCAATGGACAGTCTGTCGATTACCAGATAATCGATTAATTTTTTGTACTCCACAATTGTGTCAAGGATAATTCAATCACGAGGATTTCAAGTCAGTCGGAAAATGCCCGTTCTCGTCGTGGGATAAATAGAAAAAGAAGAATAAAAATAAAATAAACGATAGAGAAAATACGAACGAGTGTTTTCAAAAATATCGGAACGTCCAAGAAACATCGACGAGCGTACATTATACATAATTATTTTTAAATTTCCGTCGACTTAATACTTCCTTTGTCAGTTGGCCTCCTTTTCTACTATTTTATTATTATTAATTATCATTATGCATTGATAATAAAACGAAAAATGAAGATATATGGAAATTGATGTTTCTTGTTCATTCTTCTCGTCCGGTGCTCACTTATTTCCTGCTCACTCGCCTGTTATTATTATTATTTATTATGTTGATAAATTATTCATACAGGCAGTCTGGACGTTGTGCGTGTTGCTCGAAATTCCCTAGACGTAAGGATCCTCTAGTGACTCCAGTGAATGCAGGTGTGAGCGATCTTTCTCTTCAGCGGGGGATCGCCAGGTAGTTTTTGATGACAGGTGCCCTCGGACAGTTTCGCCCGCGTTCCCAGCTCCAGTTCGCTTTCAACATTGGCTCGAGGTCGCACGTGGACCCACCAAATTTTATATTCAATTGAACTCACCCACTGATCTCCATCGAAATCTTCCTCGATCGATCCGGAGTTTGAAAATTATTCCAAGGGCGTCGAGGGAGTGGAAACAATGGCCAAAGATTATCGTCCAAGACTCGAGTGAAAAACCGACGCTTTTCACTGGCTCGCCGACGGGAAACACTTTGGAGTTGATTTGCATTTTTTTTTGTATGTGTGTACCTGTGTTTTTTGAAGTTCCCGGGGTGGGGAAAGGATAATAAGATATTATGAGAAGGACGGCAGGGCCAGAATGCGGGAGGAAGAGCTCGAGATATCACTCAAGGTAATATTTTAATACTTGTTACTTCCTCTCGGGGCTGGTGCACGCTCAGTTTTTATTGTAATTGGGGATGTGTATTTTTTTTCGCCTTTCTTCGAGCGAAGGCTGCCCACCGGCGAGTGGTGATTGGATTTACCTGGAGTTTATTTTCATTTTTTCATTGAGCCACTGGAAAAATTCCCTCGTCAGTCAGTTAAAATGTAGAATGCTGGAGATAATGAGGTATCTTGGTGCTTTAAAAAAATACCATTTACTCCCCAGTTCTGCCACTTTTATCTTGTCCAATGGAGGAATTTATTTTTTGAATTTATTACCAACATTAATCGACCACTCGGCGAGGGGAATTTCTATTGAATATGTGCGGGATGGATGAGGCGCGTCTAGCTTTCCAGTTTCCTTTGCATTTAACGGTACTTGTCTCTTGTATACTCGGTCCACCAATTCCCACAGGTTGCACATATACATCAGCAGTATCACGAGCTAATTAATCCCGCGAAATTAGCTAATTAATTGCTGCGAGAGACATCAACACCTGAAAAATCACAAGAGACTAATCCACTCGAATTCAGTTCAGGTGATTTGAGATGGGCTCTTTAGCCGTTTGTTTTCTCCTCTTGTGCTAATTGAGAATCGCGGAGGACATGGAAGTAACGGCTGTTGGACATGTATTTTGAGGATGCAGCCACATGGCCAAGAACGCACTTTTACACGATTCAACCTGGGGATTTCGACTGGCGTGTGGACCGGTTTTTTCGATGATGCCCAATCGAACCGGTGTAAGCCCCCTTTTCCCAACTTATTCGGCAATCATCGTGTTAACATGTGTATTTTGTTGCTGAGCTGACTGCACCGTTATCATGAATGTATCCCGTCCCATAGGAGAATTTCGAGGCTCGAGGAATGTGGCCCGAGCCATCGGATTTCACTACCGAATAAATTTTCGAAGGAAAAAAAATCCTCTCATCTCAAATCTGAAGTTTCCCTGAGAGCCTATTGAGCTGGCGGTGCTGGGAAAATTCAGGAATACCTCTGACCGAATCTCTTGAGCTCTCCAGGTCTCCCTCGACTGCCGGCCAATTTTTTGGACAATTTTTTTCAACAGTGCAGTCGTAAAATTAACTCAGCAGATGACTCGCTCGCCGGGGAAAATATGTGGACCGAGCGAGCCCTCAGTCTGCGCTCGTCCCTTTACCCCAGTTTTTTTTTATTGAGTTTCAGGTGGTCATAGTTGGAAATGGGGCCGTGGGGAAGTCGTCGATGATCCAAAGATTTTGTAAGGGGACCTACACGAGAGACTACAAGAAGACCATTGGCGTTGATTTCTTGGAGAGACAGATAGAGTGAGTGACTCTCATGAGACTTTTGCTTGAAGTCATTAGCGAACTGGTAAAGTGATTAATGATTCTCGTCTTTAAATTAAATGTGACGAAATTTAATGTCAAATGAATTTTTACTGAGCACTTCTCGTCTCGCGGGCCGTCACTTTACCTGAGTTAAAAATCTTTGGGGGAAAATTCTAGGATTGTTTTTGGCTTTTTTCATGGAATAGGGTCGATGGAGAAGACGTGAGATTAATGCTTTGGGATACCGCTGGCCAGGAGGAATTCGACGCTATCACAGCGGCTTATTATCGTGGTGCACACGCCTGTGTCCTGGCATATTCAGCGACCGATAGAGATTCCTTCGACGCCATACCATCGTGGAAACTCAAGGTTGAGAATGAATGCGGGGAAATACCAACGGTACTGGTGCAGAACAAAATTGACCTGGTGGATCAGTGTCAAATTGATCCGTAAGAATGTTAAAAGTCGTTTTTAAATTTCTCACAAATTAATGAGTAACAATATAATGTCCTTCCTCCATTTGTTCGTTCGTTTGTTTTAGTAGATAGTTCCGAAGTGTCCGGAGTTAATTGATTAATTATTAATTTGTGAGAGATTTCAAAGAATTTTTCAATAAGCGAAAATAGAAGAACATACTCAATCGATGATTTATCAATAGAGAGGAGGCGGAGAGACTTGGCCGAGCCCTCGGCTGTAAACTCCTACGGACCTCTGTCAAGGAGGACGTGGGCGTTTTAAGTGTCTTCAGGCACTTGGCGTCGAGATGTCTCCTGGATATGCGCAGATGCGAGGACGATTTCCAAGACGATCTGAGACTATACTCGTCCGGGCCGAGATCACCTTCAGTCATTAGTAAGCAAACCAAAAATTTAATTACCAGTGAAATTAAATATCCAGAGAACCTGGCAAAATACCAAATCAAATGTATTCCACGTCTATCCGGTGACACGTGGTAAATAATTCATCGAGTGAGAAGGCATTTGCAGTCAATGAAATTTGTCCTCGAAAATGAAATAAAATAAAAAAAGCAATCTCATCGCCGCTCGCATTGAGAAAAGTAGAGAGTGCAGGGATTTACTTGGCTAGTGTAAAGTTGGAGTGAAATTTCTCCGGTGGAGACGTAAATGGAAGTGACATTCCAAAGGTTGACTGTTGGTTGGTAGAATGATGAGTGGCTGTCCCACGACCGCCTTTGGAATTGTCAATACCCTCATTATGGGGAAAACATATCTCCCACCGCGAATGTCTTCTTCATTCGATATTAAAGGGGAGGTGGACTCCAATAATTTTTAAAAAATTTTCTCATTCCTCGGGGACTCGATTTTCTAGGTCAACTTGTCGCCAGCCCCCCCCCCCCAATACCGATTAAACTAAATTAAATCTCTACTTCGCATGTCTAACGATTTTTTTTCCTGACAATTCAGAGCTCAGTCTGGTTTTAAAAGAAATTTGTCGGGATTTTATAGCTCCGTGTTACCGTGAAAATCGATGAACTCTAACGTATTCCATAGCCCCAAGAATCCCGATGTTATCCGACTTATTTATTTCACCCAACACCCGTAGATTTTAATCGGCAACTCATGAATAATTTCCAATCCGTGCAACAGTAAATCGAGCCCTCGGCAATTCCCGCACTTTATGGCACATAATGAGCTCATCAATTGAGAGAAAAAGCAAATTAAGTATAAGAAACAAATCCCTCAACTCATCGCTCTGTTACAGGTGCTTTTAGCCCAAACGAATGTAGTCGTACAACCGGAAATGGCACAATTGTTCTCCGTCCAAGTGGTAAACGTCATCATAGGAAGAAAAATTTCGTGAAGAGCGCGTGCCGACTGTTGTAATGAATACACGAAGAGTGTATTCTCCATTTACGATCCTTAGTATTAAGCAAATGAACTGCCGCTGAGAATCAAAAGTAAGGATACCATGTATTGTCCTCCAAGGACAAGCAAGAAAAAGAGGCATTTTTGTCCAGAGTATTATACATTGTACCTTCCCCTCCCCATTTTGTACATAAATGTATGTATTTCTCTTAATTATTCCCCCCTAAACAATTGGGTTATCCTCTCCAACTGACGTAATTTATAAACCGATAGAAATCCAATGTAAAGGTGAATTAAAATTCTAAAATTATAAAGTTATAAATTGTCCAGTGGATTATTTACGGGTACGACAATTTTCTCGGAAGCTATTGGAGGGAGAAAAATCGACGTTTCGCACGGGAGGAGAATATCCCCCCCCCCCCCCCCCAGTGGACATTCAATTTTTCTACATAAAACTTGAGTGACAATCTTAATCTCACCTTGTGTGTGTGTACACAGTGTCCTTCACCTTTCACAAGGACTTGGATAGGGGGAGTCAACGCCCCTCGTTCCTCACTCGACTGCCTTCTCCTATGTTTCAACAGAAAGCTCACACACACGAGCCAACAACGCGCAACTTCTTCCTCTGAAACACAACGTCTACTGCTACACGCAATTACGTCTCTACTGATGATAAATTTCCTGGGGACTTGAAATATTTTAGAGAGCGAGCGAGCTAGAGAGAGAGAGAGAAAGAGCAACAATACATTTGTTCTGTTTATATTGAATAGTCTCGTTTGTTGTGTTTATTTTGACTCATCACAAAAGACTGGAATAACAATTCGGAATCCCTCACTTCTAAATGGGGCGGGGGAAAAAGAAAGAATTGTGAAAGATAGGAATGGGAATTCAGCCGACGAACGGCACACCTGGACGTTAATTAAAAGCTCCACGTACAATTGTTTGTATTTATCTACCTTACTACGCGTATTTTCAATTATTCCTGTGATTAGTTTCCCGGGATATTGATGAAAAGATAAGGAGAACGTTAAAAAGCCATGGATTATCAGTGGCAATATTATATAATCGGAGAATAATGATTATGAATATTATTTCTTATCACCTAAACATTCTCAGTTCCTCTCGCGCGGACAACTTGTGCACCTGGTGTGCACACATCCTCGCTATTTAATATCCCTCGGCTATTTTTTTATTGTGACATTTAGTTAAATGATAACAGATTTGATTTATCAGCAGTAACGATATATTAATTTCTGTTACTTGGAATTATCGAATGCATTGCATGTATTCTGTATGCGCCAGGCACAATCATCGATGGAGGTGAGTATGGATTCTCATTGCATCTCAATTGTATGCATTTTGTCGATGTAATCGAGCAGTCCTTGGAGTCGTTTTTTCACACGCTTTTGGTCGTCGAGGGTGCAGCCAAGGATAACAGTCTCGAAGAGTTTGTCTGAGTGGCCACTGGCTTGAGAGGAGCAGGCATTCATGAATGCAGCGCAACGCTGGCGTGTCGATGTCAGATCGGTCTTCAGACTTATCACCAAACTGTCAATAAGTCCATTGACCTGGTGACAGTGAACCAAAGAGTTAGGGGGTTTGGAGAGGATTACATTTGTACAATTTTTTCTATTGCAACGCCTTCTCTTTTTTGTCCATTGTTCTGTCAATTGCTTTATTCACTTTTGGCTTTCAGAGCTGATGAGATGTGTAATAAAACAATATAAGCACTTGCGTACCTGATGCAGAGCATCCTCTTGAATGGGATTGCGCTGTACTTTCACCATTACCTCGACAGTGAGACATCTCGAGGTGAGTCGTTCGGCATATCGCATAACATCATCTTTGTCAGCTGAAAATGGAATGAGATCTAAAGTGCAATTCCTCGAGTGTCTATGAAAATTAAAAAAAACAATCTCACTGAAGTAGGTGGAGAATTCTAGAATTGTCAAGAGTACAGTGGACTATAGAGTATTCTAGTACATTCTAGAAAAATCATGAGCTGTCCCTGAACTTACGCTCCTCCAGGCATCCCAGGATTTCATTATTTTTGAGTGTATCGAGTGTCGTCAGCATCGTATCCTTTTCTTCCTCAAGTTTTAGGGCATCACGTCTCAATTGTTCGACTCTGAGTTCAATTTGATCGAGTATAGTGACTAACCTGTCTTTAGGCTGTCTGTATTCGCTATCAGTGCTTTCCATTATTTGTGGCAATGGACTCTCCATCTGCACCCTCAAAGACACTGAATTGGAGAGCTTCGAGGGGAAATAAAAACCGGCTCAATATTATTTATACCAAAAGGGCTTGTCGTTGATATTCCAAGTGAAAATAATCACTCCCACTTGCCGCTTACCTGTTTTACCACTGAGCAATCCAGATAAATACTGGTTGTACAGTTTGTGGCAGCAGCAGAGACTGTAGCTTTCGCGTCGTCCCCGCTAAGTTTGAAAGCTGTCTCTCGATCGGTGGGTTTGGGCTGCAGAATTATTTTTCCTGAATGATTAGTGTATCATCGAAGACCTTCTTGGAGACTTTCCACACCTGGAGGACGAGCGCAGACCCCGGAAGGACCTGTCTCCGCTGCTGGAGCCGCTGGAGTGAAAAGGTTAATTAAGTCAATCGTTTTACATTTTTTGGCATTTCTCAAAGACTACAGCAGTTAGCCTCCTAAATCCAACGGCATTCGATTCCTAAGACAATTTGCTATGGAGTTAGGTCCTCAGGGACTGCAGGGAGTGGATTTTCAATTTTTTAGGGCACTCAGAAGGGATCAGAGAGGAGCTCAACAACAGATTATCAGTCAACATGAGCCTGACGTATAAATCCAAAGAAAAATCGTATATTTTATTATCTTCATCTTTTGGTTTTTATCATTCAAAAATACTCTATGAATTATGTAGCTTCTCTAGTACATAGTTTCACTAATAATTCACTTGCTTCAGTACAAAAAAAAAAAAAAGAATATTGCAATAATCTTGTGGTAAACCAGTGAGTTTGTCTTCTCCACACGCAGTAAGATTGGCTCTATTCATTAAGAAATAATGGTCTCTTGATGATACTTTTCATCAATGATTAGTTGATAACGGAGACTGCAGTCTTGATTTTCCTAAATATGTAATATCCCTAGTCAATTAAACCGCTCCTCCTCTAGAGTACAAGAAAAACATTGATTGTAACGTTTCTATGCTGATGATAGAGATAAAAGTCATTGAATTTTGGGTCTAGTCTATTTTGAACATTAGTGAGTCTACTCAATGATGAAATTATCATCCTAACAATCTATTGGTTGACGATGCTACGCAATTTCTCCGAAATTCATGTGGCCAGTCTCCTTGGCGTGCTGGCTAGCAGCTGTTTGTCCACCGAGGTGAATGTTGCAGACAAGACATTTGACAGTGAAGTTGTGTACGTCTGTATATTGACGACTAGATTTAGCTTCTCTCGCAAGCTCGCCAGCCTCCACGAGTACTCGCTCATCGTCCGCCGGGAAGATTGTCTGGATGTTTCCACCCTGAAACATTAATTAATCAATCAGTATGAGTGGTTGAGAATTCCAATGGACATTCTGGTGATTTTTTTTCACGCGTGAACAGCTGACATTGCCTCGAAGAGACTCACGTCGTGTGGCTCGAGGTACAGTGGGTCGTAATGTATTCCATCGAAGATGAGGAAAACCCTTTGAGCATAATGTTGATCCTCTCCGAATCTGTTGATAATGCCGTTGACACTATTGACAACAGCTATTTCTAAGCCGAAAAATTTTGAGAGAATGGAGAGCTCAATGGCCCCTCCCCAGGAGTCAGCTTTGAGGATCCATTCGCAGTAAACTGAGTTGGGCTTTCCGAGGATTGCCTCGGAGTATTCTTCAGGGTCAGATGCAACTGCTGTGGCTATTATCTCTCGCATAAAGTCGGAGCATGTGGGATCAACTTTACCTGAAAAGAAACTACGTAGAACTGTCTGCCAGCAATTGTTGGATTATTATTAATGTGGGGCTAAATCGTTGGAAGAGGATCAATTCAAGGGATTAATTACCATTGAGTACATATCCAACACTAGTAAAAAGGCACGAATTGTCGGCAGGAACAATTTTTTTCATGAGCATACCAGGTGTATCAGATAGTCGTTCGGTATCAACGACATGCGACCTTGACTCCTTTTCACCATTGCACAGATTGATTTTCTCCTCGACAATGAGCGTATCACCAGATACGATACCAGTGTCGCTGAGGGTGGAATTTAATGTGCTTAAATTCAGTACCTTGGGGGGAAATCCAGTGAGTACGTGAAGTGCATCAACATTAATCCCGGTCAGCTCCGATAATTTTCGTTTCAGCTCAGTTACAGTATTGCTGGATGATAATCCATTGACAACTTTCTGGCCTGACTTAGTTTTAACACGCAGTACAAAATCAGCCATTATATGGGAGCCCAACGAGACGATATTGTAATCACTGATGCCCCAGTAATAGCCCAATCCTTGACCTGTCGTTCTTATAATCAGCTGCTTAACGAGCACCGAATTCTTCGAAATTTTCGTGCAATCACAAGCATTTCAGTGAGGCTATTGGCGGATTGAATTATTTCAGAAATACATTGCAGTTATTTCACTGGGAATTTTGGAGTCAACTCGCTCGTAGCCAGAGGTTTTTTCTCACCCAGATGGTTTTATTGCTTTTGGCACAGGCTTAGACCAGGGTTAGTGGAGTCATGAGTGGAGAATGCTCCCAGGAACCGTGTGACAGCGCCACGTACGCTGTTAGTTACCACGCGGGGTCCCTATGTCCGCCATGTGCTCCCCAGATTGTGGCGGTAACATTTAAATCCGATGAATATTTTTTATTTACAGTTGGGTTATTTTCCACGCATTTCAACGAGGGATGAGATTAGAAGTATTTCAAGAAATTATTTGTTGATGATTTTACGGCTTTTCATTGACAGGCCGAAATCGCGAAAACTCAAAGGCCCCCCCCTTTCCATTTTTCACTTTTTGACCAAAATTGGCACTCTTTTGACGATATCTCAAAAACTATTCATCCGATCGCCTCGGGGTTTGTTCCATTCGAAAGCTGAGCTCATTTCCCAGCGATATAGGGTATTTCAAAATTTTTAAACTGTTTTTTCGAGCCATTTTAGCGGTTTTTCTGAGAATTATTAAATTGCCAAAAAATGGGTGAAAAAAAATTTTTAAAAATTTTGTAATACCCTATATCGATGGGAAATGAGCTCAGCTTT